>JAKWJC010000040.1:12500-39811 GCA_027704865.1 Solanum neorickii | reverse complement strand
GGTAGTGATTTATCGGAAAGGCCATGGCTTTTGAGATAACACAGAATATATTTGTTCATATGAGGTGTGATTTTTCTGATAAGTTGTGACTTTCTCACAGGGTTCTTATTTTTTGATGAATTTTGACTTTTTTGAAGAATTATGACTTTTATCAGTAGGTTCTGACTTTTTCATAGGGTTGTACTTTCTCGTAAAGGTATTGACTTTTCATAGAAGACAAAAAAGCATTTGTTCATACTACCCTTTGTTGACTATAATTAGAGGGCCTTCCTCTCTGTTTTCAACTACAACTGATTTTAATATTCTATTATTTTTCTACTTGTATTTTAAAATATTGTGTGATTTATTGTCGTTGAGTAAGTTAAAAGTTAATCGGGATATGAAGTACCATTATTCTAATGGTGTATATTGTTCTATTCTAAGAAGGTATATTCTATAATCTCAAGTACTTTAGGAAAATAATTTCGATGATATTGTCACACCACGAGCCTACACCCTGGGAGTGGCTACCACCCAAAGACCATTGCTGGCCTCAAGCGGACCTTTGGCATTGCTTACTTACTTAGCAGAAGACTTAAACACACGAGAATTAAATCAACAAATAACTAAAGGGTAAATCATTTTAGATAAAATTGAAACTCAAGTCTTAACCGTTTAAAAGTAAAATGAACAGACTAAAGAACTATACTAAATGTCTATGAAGCCCCTAAAATAAAGAGGGATGTTGGAATAGGGACCCATATAATCCTAAAAATATAAAACTAAAAATAACAACTGAATGAAAAAGATGTCCTCTAGAATGAAGTGAGGCTCACCAACTGGCTCTGAGCTACTAACTATATGAACAGTACGCCAGATGTTGATTGTAGTTAGTTGCTTCTACATCATGATACGATGCAGGACAACTGACATCACTACATTGAATATACGAGTATGCCAGTTTGAATTCTAAAACAACAACTTAATATTTAAAAGAGTAAGAAGGAACAGTTACCGTGACTCTGCTCAATCATGAATGATCAGCTCAATTATATCTAAAGCATAAAAAGAAACTCAAAATAATCTCAGTTCTTTAAATATAAAGTGATAACAAACTTAACTTTACTCATTTAAAGTAATAAAACTTATGTGGGATATTCTCTAACCGACAATCATTAATCTAAGCCTAATTGATGATACAACCTTTTATATTAGTGGACCCACTATCTTAACGTAAGTGATCATCTAAAAATTTATGATCCTTTGATACATGGTCTATGGAGACTTGAGTTATAATGAACTTGCATCCCCATTTTGGTGCACAATACTACTCCCAAAAATATACTTAACCCATGTGTTTATAAAACAACTTGTTTCTCTGGGTTAAGATAATTGTCAAGACATAGCTTTAAAAGCTCTCTTGGACTCTATTATGAACTTGCATCCCCATTTTGGTGCACAATACTACTCCAAAAAATATGCTTATATCATATATATTTAAAACAACTTCTTTATTTGGGTTGAGATAATTTCTCAAAGCACAGCTTTAAAATCTATCTTGGAATTGATGTTCCCTTTTCTTGCTCAAAACACTTTTGGGAAATCTTAGTTTCCTCTTAACTTAAATGTGAAAAAATTTAAAAACTCTTTGGGGTTTTAGTTCCCATATTACTTTTTGAGAATGAACTCAACATTATTGCTCTATACTTAGCTTGAAACTTGTGTATTAAAACAACTCTGAGGGAATTTTTAGATACCTTATAAGTTTTGATAATGAATTCAAATCTTTATTCTTTACTTGAATTGAAAATTAAGTCTTAAAACCAAAGTTAAAACTTTGTGAAAGACTCTTGAAAACCTTTAAGAACTTTTCTTTGATTTCTTCTTAACTTCTAGACTTGACTCTTAACTTCTTTGACTTTGATCTTAGCTTTCCTTGAATTATAGTATAGATTCAAGGCTCATGATTCCATGTCTATTGATGATTTCATGATGTTTATATGTACCTTAGAGTGTTAAAATCACATAGGAACTAGTACAAGAAGATGGGGGAAGAATGGGGAGAACTAGCTTCTTTGGCGCTCTACAAGGTGCGGGGAGACAACCCTCATCATACATAGAGCAGGCCGGGTCTCTCTCTCTAGTGTGGTGCCCCAAGGACCTATGAAGAAAGATTTTCTTTTGGGGATATGGGAGGCAAGGTGCCCCAACATTTCTACCCAAGTGTTCTTGTCTTTTTTCCTTCAACTTTCACCTATGAACCGTCTCAACTTCGATGTTTCTTTCCGTAAAAACTAACGATCATTAGTACCCTCAATACCTAATAGATTCAATACAAAATCACACTCAGAAACATGAACAAAAACTTCAAAAATGTTCTTCAAGAACACAATTTCATAACATTCAAATAGTTGAGATTCACTGACTTAAACAAGATTGGCGTGTGAGTGAACTAATCCAAAACTATGTGATATCTCATACCTTTTTAGGGATCACCCGCAACGAATTTCATATGCAAAGCTTGAGCGTTCTGGGCGATTCTTTATTTCTCTCCTCTTTCTCTTCTTTTCTTTGTTCCCCAAGTACTAGGGTGAATTTTAAATCTTTCTATACTAAATGAAGTCTTATTTTACCCAAATTAATCCCTAAAATGGATTAATATAATTACGTAAGTAAATGACAAATTTAGACTTACCGAATCCGGATTGAACTTTCGTTAATCCAACAGCCCAACTTTTGGAAGACACAATTCACTCATACGATATCGAAATCACTCAAACTCCAAAGAATTGGAAATATTATTACAAGATATTTCTACCATATCTGGAACTACTGCAAACTCATCATGATTTAGGAGTTATGGTCGTTTGAAGTTGACGAAAAACTCACTTTTTAACTTACTTAAAATTTCCAAATTTTCCTCTTGTTTCAAAAAATAAGTATTTTCAGATTTTAAACTCTTTTAAGTTCTTTCTAGTTGCGAGGTGTTTTAATATCTCTCCCTTGACATCATTCGTCCTCGAATGAGATTACTTTTACTGTACTTAGGGTAGCAACATAAAGTTCAAACACCCATAAGCAATTACTTGCAACCAAACTGTCACGTCCCGAGCTACCCCCGAGACGCGGATACAGAACCTTGGATCACAAATGATCCCAAGCTAAGTTTGTTGGCATGATCATGAGCATACTAAAGATTTTTATTTTTGCGGAAGGTAAATCATACTTTAAATAAAAAGATCGGGAATACCATATACTATAGCTGAAATATTTAAAATACTTACGAGCTTAATACAAGAAAGTTATTAACTCAATACTAAGCAGAAACTAACTATGTCTGAAATAAGCCTCTCACTGACTAGAAATGTTGGGACAAACCCCAGCTAAGTCTAGCAAACTTAAACTAAATGACTGAAATGAACTCGTGACTATTGTCCTCGGAGAATGAGGACTCACCACTGAATCTACTGAGCTGGAGATCGAAAATTGATTTAAGCGCGATCTGTATGCTGAGAACCTGAACCTACATCATGAGAAGATGTAGCGCGTATATACATCATTAGTTGAAGGTATTGAGCATGTAGGATAGAGTAAAGGTGAAATAAAACATAATCGAACAAGCACAAAAGCAATTATAGTGATCTAAACATGATATACTGAATTTCTGAGCTAACTGATACATTGACCAATTGTTAACATGCTGAAACTGATTAATGAATATGCTTGATAAATGTTCAACGTAAGAGAATTTGACTAAACTATGGGAGCTACTTATAACCAATAGTAAAACTACATGAGCTAAATGTGCAGTCCGATGTATACGCCCCATCTGGAGGACCCAATATACCCTGCCAGAGGTATAAAGGCATGATGGCGTGATTACTAAACTGATGCCCATAGAGGGGACTTATAAACTTCTTGCCTAGTAGTTCTGGGACTAATTGGGTGCGTTGAACCCTAGTCTAACTCGGTATTATGCTAATCCTAATGAATTAAGTCATTAAGATATTATGATCGAGTTTTCTGTAAATACTGGATAGCCTGACTGAACATGTAAACTAAGAATGCAACATTTAATTTGATAATGACGCATTAATGACTGAGTCATGTATAACTGAATAAGTGAATTATCTGACCTAGCATGTGTAATCAAGAACTAAAGAAAGTACAAAGCTAGGGTTCTGAAATTCATTCGATAAACTTAATAATAACTTTACAATCTGATTTGGAACATATATTTAACTAATTCATGATGATATGCTGTAATTCTAGAAACCCCAGGTTAAATCATGATAAGAGAATCAAGAACTGATGAAAACGAGGACCCAATGGATAAAAGGAACCCACTAGTGAAATCCCACATACTTGGTGATGAAATTCACGGCGAAACACTTAGATTTAGTGGATGGAACTATTGGAACCTTTCTTTGTTCTTGAACTAGGGTTCTTGACCTTTTTCTCCTTTCTTGCTTCCAATTTTCTATGTTTTGATGAATGATTTGACTTAGGTAAGTTTTAGTTATGTTTCTAGGCTTAAAATGACTAAAATCTAATGATTTAGGGTCAAAACGAAGAATCTTAAGGTTTAAACAAAGTGAGAAAAATCAAAAGACCCTTGAGTTAATTGTTGTCGGACCAAACAATGACATGGACTGATGGTCCATCGTTTTGGTCTGTAGGTTGGGTCTATTCGACAGGCCTTTACTAGAACGGGCACAAATTTTTACTCGGAGGTCTAATTTTAGCAAGGTCATTGGATGTGGAAAGATAATTCAATTACCTATCTTCTGGTATGTCATGGGACACCTAATTCATGTTGTGGTAATATTTATGATCAATTGAAGTTGACCCAATTACATTTTCCCCCCTAACTGTCTGTTAATTTTCACCTACGGTCCGTATATCCATCTATGGACCGTGCTAGTCAATTTTGGTTCTTGTCAGAGAGTGGGTGAATGGGATGTTGATCGGTGGACACAGGCTAGGAACCATAGGTTCGTCCGTAGTTCGACACTTGGTCAAATTTTCCTTGGCTGAGATTTTTGGAGTTTCTGACTCCACAGACAGATGTGCAGGACTGACCGTGGGTAAGGCTACGGTCTGTTGATGGCAACCGTCGATGCACCTGCAGATTTTTTTGAATAACTGGTTTTTATTCTGGTTTGAATACAGGGTGTTACATTATCTCCCCCTTGGGAATATTCGTCCCCGAATGATGACTAAACTAGATGGAATAGAGGGAGAGAGATGCAAACTCTACTCCTAAACAATGAGAACTGAGTTTATGAATGGATTGAGTTCTGAAAACATTCAAATACACTAAAAATGTAAGTACAAACTGAGGGAACATGATTCTAAGACTGAATTTACCATGAACGACTGGAAAACTGAAGAGGTACTATTACCACAAGCTGGAGTGGAATCGGAAAGAAGAGGTGATGATACTTGACAGAAGTGACTTCTTTGTTTCTCAACCTTCTAATCTGGCGGTCAAGAATCTCAATTGGTACGTACTCATAAGAAAGACTATCATTCACGGCCACACTCTCTAATGGTACTACAGAGGCCGAATCACCCACACATTTCTTCAAGAGTGAGAGGTGGCAGACCGGATGCATTACTGCTAATTCTGCTGGTAACTCTAATTTGTATGCAACATTCCCAACCCTTTTTAAAACCTTGTAAGGCACTACATTTTTAGGACTGAGCTTCCCTTTCTTGCCAAATCTCATCACCCCTTTCATAGTTGATACTTTCAGAAAAATCCAATCATCAACTTGAAACTCTAGTTCCCTTCACCATACATCTGCATAAGATTTCTGACGACTTTGGGCTATCTTATGTCTAATGATGTGCACTTTCTCCATAGTATAAAGGACTTAATATGGCCCTACCAAAGTTGCTTCACCTACTTCAAACAAACAAACATGAGATCTACATGTACACCCATTACAAAGCCTCATAAGGGGCCATCTGAATGATGGAATGGTAGCTATTGTTGTAGGCGTATATAATCAGAGGAAGGTGATCATCCTAACTAACCTTGAAATCGATTACTCAAGCTCTCAAAATATCCTCTAACGTTTGAATGGTACGTTCTGCCTGTCCATCCGTTTTTTGATGAAATGATGTACTAAGGTTAACTTAAGTACCAAAACCCTTCTGAAATGACTTCAAGAAATGAGAGGTGAACTGAGGACCTCTACTTGAGATGGTAGACAAAGGAACCCCATGCAACCTTACAATTTCATTAATGTAAACCTTGGCATATCTACGCAAAATATGTACTCTTGACCGCTAAAAAGCGAGAAGACTTAGTCATCCTATCAACTATCACCCAAATTGAGTCATGTTGTCTCCGAGTAATAGGTAAGCCTGTGATGAAATCCATGTTGTTCATTTCCTACTTACAATTAGGAATATAAATCTCTTGAGTCATACCTCCTGGTTTCCGATGTTCTACCTTGACTTGCTTGCAATTGGGGCACTTACTCACAAAATCTACTATACCACTCTTCATGCCATTCCACCAATACAGTTCCCGCAGGTTGCGGTACATCTTAGTGGCATCTGGATGAATAGAATATGTGGAGTTATGGGCTTCTTCAAGGAAATACTTTCTCAACTCACCCATATCAGGAACAGACAATCTACCCTGGTAGCGAAGTACACCATCTCCCCCTTGGGACAAAAACCTCCACTATCTGATTGTGGACTGCACCTTTAAGTTCAAGCAAGATTGGATCATCTGTCTGGCTTTTACTTAACCTCCACTACCAAAGAAGATTCTACCCTATTCTGAACTAGTACACCACTATCTGATATTCTCATAAGTGAACTCCTAATCGATCAAGCCTATTAACATCCTATTTAGCTCCACCCTTTCTTCCTCAACATGGGCTACACTACCCATAGATAATCTTCTAAGAGAATCTGCTACTACATTCTCCTTACCATGATGATATTGCACAGTCATAAGATACTCCTTCAGGAACTCAAGCCATCTTTTCTAGCGAAGATTCAACCCTTTCTAGGTAAACACATACTGAAGGCTCTTGTGATCAGTGAACACACCTATGTGAACACCAAGAAATTAGTGTCTCTAGATCTTGAGTGCAAACACTACTACTGCAAGCTCGAGTTCTTCAGTTGGATAGTTCTTCTTATGAACCTTATGTTGTCTAGAGGCATAAGCTATAACCTTACCTAGCTTCATCAACACACAACATATGCCAACAATGGATGCATCACAATAGATCACATAGCAATATGAACCCTCTTGTAGAGTTAATACAGAAGTGATAGTCAATCTAGTTTTCAATTGTGTGAAACTTTTCTCACAATCATCTAACCATTGGAACTTGACAATATTCTTAGTCAACCTAGTTAATGGTGAGGCTATGGATGAAAATCCTTTCACAAACCTTTTATAATAACCCGCTAGACCTAAGAAACTTCCAATATCTTTAGTAGAGGTAGGCCTGGGCCATTGTTTCACTGCTTCTATCTTATGTGAATCCACTCGAATCCCTTCATTAGATACAATGTGACCAAGGAAAGAAACAAATTTTAACCAAAACTCATATTTGCTAAACTTAGCAAATAATTGCCGATCTTTGAGATTTTGTAGAACAATTCTCAAATGACTCTCATGTTTTTCATCATTCAAAGAATAAATGAGGATATCATCAATAAAGATAATAATGAACAAGTCCATGTATTGTTTGAACACTCTGTTCATCAAATCCATAAAAACTGCAGGAGCATTGGTTAGTCTAGACGACATAAATACAAATTCATAATTACCATACCGAGTTCTGAAGGCTATTTTCAGAATGTCACTATCTCTGACTTTAAGCTGATGATAACCCGATCTGAGGTCTATCTTTGGAAAATGGATAGCACCATGAAGTTGGTCAAACAAGTCATCAATCCTGGGGATGGGATACTTATTTTTTAAGGTGACCTTGTTCGATTGTCTATAATTAATGGACATTCTACGAGAACCATCTTTCTTCTTTAGGAACAAAACTGGTGCACCCCATGGTGAAATATGAGGTCTGATGAAGCCCTTATCTAGAAGCTCATTCAACTAGTATTTCAATTACTTAAGCTCTTCCGGAGCCATTTTTTAAGGAGGAATAAAAATAGGCTCTGTATTTTGAAGAAGATCAATTCCAAAGTTTATTTCCCTTTTGGGAGAGACTCCGGGAAGATCTTCTGGAAATACTTCTTGAAACTCACAGACTACTGGAACTGTCTCAAGAGTTGGCGTTCGAGAGCTAGAATCTTTAACCCAAACTAGATGATAGAGATAACAATTAGAGATCATTTTTCTTGCCTTAAAGTAAGAAATTAATCGACCCGTAGGTGCTAAGCTAATACCCTTCCATTATAAGATTGGTTCGTTTGGAAACTGAAAACGAACAATCCTAGTTCTACAATCGACTGAGGCATAATAGAAATGTAACAAGTCCATTCCTAGAATAACATTGAAGTCTACCATTTCTAACTCTACAAGATCTGCTGAGGTGACTTTCCGAGAGACAGTGATAGGGTAATTTCGGTATACCCATCTAGCTATAACTGGGTCACTGATTTGAGTAGAGACCGAGAAAGGTTTTTATAGAGTTTCTGGACTAAAATTGAATTGGACTATTATCTAAGGAGTTACAAAGAAAATAGTAGACCCTGGATCTAACAATACATAAACATCAAGGTCAAAGACTCGTAATGTACCAGTGACTACATCTGAAGAGCATACAACCTGTTCGGGCGCTGACCGTCACCTGTACTACATGAGTTACCCTACTGAGTCGGGTGACTTGTTGGTGCTGCTGAAGTTAGACCCTGTCTAGAAGGACAATCCATCAACCTGCGACCAGACTGACCGCACCAAAAACATCCTTCTTTTCCTGCGATATAATTGCCCGGATGATATTTACCGCACTTAGGGAGAGTGGGGTGAGTCTTGGTGCTTGAAAAAATTTCCTGAGACTTAGAGCCAGGTGCTCTACCCTTCTGGTCATACCTGTTCTTGGAGGATGGAACACTAGCTAACGAAGAGGCTAGAGCTAAAAACTTTTGCCAACTCTGCAAGCGATTTTCACCACCCAATTTCTACTGAGAATAATCATAGTTCATAGTCCTAGCATTCTTATTCTCCTTACCGTGTTCCCTAAGTTATCACCCTTAACCTGCTGAGCATGAGTTATAATCCTATATATTTTCATATCTCCCAGTAACATAGCATTTCTGCACTAAGTTTTCACAAAATCTGACACTCCATACAAGAACTTATTAATTTAAGCCTTGGAGTCAATAACCATGTAAGGAGCATACCTTGAGAGTTGGTAAAACTTGAGTCCATACTCTTGGACTTTCATATTTCCCTGCCTCAAGTTCATGAATTCCTGAGCCTTTTCTTCTCTCAACTCTATTGGGAAAAACCTGTCCAGAAAGGTCTCACTAAAGCAATCTCAAGTAATAGGAGTTGCATTTGTACCCCTATTTTCTTTCCACTGAGTGTACCAGATATGAGTAACATCCTTTAACTGGTATGATGCCAACTCAACACGATCATTCCCAGTGACTTACGTTACCTCAAAGTTCTTTTTGATCTCATCCAAGAAATTATGAAAATCCTCATTAGTCTGTGATCCTAAGAACTCCGGAGGATTCATCATGACAAAGTCCCGAACCCTTACTGCTACTGATCCACCATTTTCATTCACATGAGCATGAAACCGACTGTTTTGGTTAGTCATACTCTAAGCCAACATCTGTATGGCATTGCTAAACTCAGCACTGGAGACTTCTTGATCAGGGATTCAAGGAGCTGCGTTTGCATTCTTTGCATTTGCATTCCTAGATTTAGCTCTACGAGGAGGAATTATCTGAAATGTAGAACGTGAAATAAGAATAGAAAAAGATCATACCTTACGCACGATAAGAGTAACAAGAAAGTGAAGTTTTCTGAAAACACTTTGGAGCATCTCTCTCATATGATATGGTGCACTTCACACCCATGAAAAGGACTCCACTTAGTCTGGTTTATTAGACATCCTAGGACACTAAACTAGTGATCTGATACCATGTTTTGACATGCTCCGATCTACCCCTGAGATACGGAAACAAAACCTAGGACCACAAGTGATCCCAAGCTAACCCTGCTGGCATGATCACGAGCATACTAAAGATAATAAAATGTTGCGGAAGCTAAATAATACATTAAATAAAAATATTGGGAATACCCATTTACTATAGCTGAAATATTTGAAATACTGATGATTTTAATACAAGCATTACTAACATAATAGGAAGCTGAAACTAACTATGACTGAAATATGCCTCTAACTGAATTGAAATGTTGGGAAAAGCCCCAGCTAAGTCTAGAAAAACTAAAACTAAATGAATGAAATGAATTCATGATTATTGTCCTCGGAGAATGAGAACTCACCACTGAATCTGCTGAACTGAAGATCGAAAATCAACCCAAGCGCTATCTGGATGTTGAGAACCTGAACCTACATCACGAGAAGATGTAGCGCATATATGCATCCGTACTTGAAGGTACTGAGCATGTAGGATAGAGTAAAGCTGAAATAAAACATAACTGAACAAGCCTAAAAAAACATGGTAATCTAAACACGATATACTGAATTTCTGATCTAATGCAATGACCAATTTATAACATGCTTAAACTGAATACTTAATATACTGATAAATGGTCAATGCAAGAGAGTCTGACTTAACTGTGGTCGCTACTGATAACCGATAATAAAACAACATGAGCTAATTGTGGAGTCCAATGTATACGCCCCATCGAGAGGACCCAATATACCTTCCAGTGGTATAACGATATGCTGGTTTGATTACTAAATTGATGCCCACAGAGGAGCCTTACAACCTAGTTTTCTAGTAGTTCTGAGACTAATTGGGTATGTTGAACCCTAGTAAAAGTCGGTATTATGCAACTCCCAATGAATAAAGTGATTAAGACATTATGACTGAATTTTATGTAAATAATGGATAACTCAAACTGAACATGCAAATTGAGAATGCAACGTTTAATTTGATGATGGTGCATTAATAACTGAGGCATGTATGTCTGAATAACTGAAATATCTGACCTAGCATCTGTAATTCAAGAACTAAAATACAAAGCTAGGGTTCTGAAATTCATGAAATAAATCAAATAGTAACTTTACAATCTGATATGGAACATGTATTTAACTAATTCATGATGAATAACTGTAATACTAGAAAGCTTGGTTTAATCATGATAAAAGAATCTTGAACTGATTGAAAACTATGGATCCAATGGGTGAAAGGAACCCATTATTGTAATCCCATATATCTGTTCATGAAATTCACGGAGAAACACTAAGATTTTGTGGCTAGAACTGTTGGAACCTTGCTGCTTTCCTGAACTACTGTTCTTGACCTTTTCTCATTTATAGCTTCTAATTTTCAAAGATTTGATTAATGATTTTACTTAGGTAAGTTTTACTTATGTTTCTAGGTTTAAACTAACTAAAATCTGATGATTGAGGGTCAAAACGATATATCTTAAGGTTTAAATGAAGTGGGAAAAGACAAAAATACCCCAAAGTTAATTTACGACAACCTGGACTGATGTTCCATTGTTTAGGTACATAGGTTGGGTATTTTTCGTCACGTCTTTTACTAAAAGGAGCATAACTTTTTAGTCGAATGTCTGACTTTAGGAAAGTTGGTGTCTATGAAAAGATAATTCAATTTTCTATCTGTTGATATGTCATGGGACACCTAATTCATTTTGTGCTTAGAGTTATGATCAATTGAAGATGACCCAACTATATTTCCCCCAACTGCCAGTTAATTTCCATCTACGGTTCATACGTCCATATATGGACCATGATGGTGAATCGTGGTTCTTATAAATGAGTGGGTTAATTGGGTGTCGATCGGCGGACACAGATTTTGTGCAGTAGTTTCACCTTGGACTGTAGGTCAATCCGTCGTTCGAAACTTCGTCAAATTTTCCTTTAGTGAGATTTTGGGGGTTTCTGATTCCATCGAAAGATGTGCAGTAGGGAACGTGGGTCAAGCTACAGTTCATCTATAGCAACCGTCGATGCACCTGCAGATTTTGTGAAAGCCTTGTTTTGGTCTGTTTTAGATACGAGGTGTTACACAAACAACATGCTTACTCAAAATTCAAAAAGAACTAAGAAGAAAATTAGTACCTCGCGCTGCACTTTATCCAAATTCGAAAAAATGTGGATATATCTTCTTCATATTCTCTTAAATTTTGCAAGTAAATTCTTCAACAAATTGGTTCCTCCAAAGGACCTTGACTGAGGTTACCTCTTTTGTTCTCAACTTGCAATGTTGGCGATCTAGAATCCGACCTGGAATCTCCTCACATGACAAATTATCATTAATACAAACATTTTCAATTGGAATGATCAATGAAGGATAACCAATATACTTCTTCAACATGCATACATGAAATATCGGATGAGTCAATTCTAACTCTTGAGGTAGCTACAATTCATAAGCTACACTACCAATTCTATAGGATATTCTATAAGGTCTTATATATCGGGGGCTAAGTTTCTCCATCTTACCAAACCTCATAACACTTTTCATCGGTTAAATTTTCACGTAAACCCAATCATCTACCTCAAACTTCAACTTTTTTCTCTTAATATTGGCATAGGATATCTGACGACTCTGGGCCATTTTCAACCTCTCTTAGATCACCTTCACGATTGCTTTATGAACTAAATCATGTCCTATAAAAACTAATTCACCATCCTCAAACCATCCAATAGGAGATCTTCATCCTTTACAATAAAGATCTTTATAAGGAGCCATTTGGATGATAGAGTGGTAATTGTTGTTGTAAGAAAACTCAATGAGAGGAAGGTGATCATCCCAATTTCCTTTCAAATCAACCACACAAGCCCTCAACATATCTTCTAAGATATTGATAGTATGCTCTACTTTCCCATCAGTCTGAGGATGAAAGGCAGTACTTAAGTTCACCTTTAAACCCAAACCTTTTTGAAACGATTTCCAGAACTGTACAGTAAATTGGGCACATATGAAATAATGAAGACCAGAACTCCGTTACATCTTTCCACCTCTTGAATGTACCACTTAGCATTATCCTTTATCGAATGGGTAGTTTTTACTGGCAAAAAGTAGGATATTTTTGTCATTTTATCGACAATCATCCAAATAGAATCATGCTGCCTGCGAAACCTTTGTAGCCCTGTGATTAAGTCTCTATGAATAATCTCCAAATTCAATTTCTGAAGTTTTAAATTTTGAGCAAAATCTCTAGGGCTTTGGTGCTTTACTTAAACTTGTTGACAATTCGTGCACTTGGCAACAAACTCAACAATGCCCTTCTTCATCCCTTCCCACAATTATTCTTCTCTTAGATAGAGGTACATCTTTGTGGAACTCGGATAAATGGAATATCTTGACCTATAAGCTTCTTCCATGATACTCTATTGGAGTCCATCCACCGTTGGTATATATAATCTACCTTGATATCTTAAAACACCATCTCCCCCTTGTTCAAAAGCTAATAATCTTTTCTTATGAACGTTTGACTTCAATTCAAGCAAAATGGGATGTTAGTCTTGCTTCTCTTTATCTTTTGACACTAATAATGACTCAGCCCCATTTTTCACTAGTATTCCTTGTTCTGTGGAATCCATAAATCAGACTCTTAAACATTCAAGTCTATGCATATCTATTGCTAGTTTTTTATTTTCTTGCTCAAGATGGGTGGTACTTGTCCAATCCGGGTTTACCCCCTATATGTAACCGGCTTTGTCATCATTTTGAAGGACTAAGACTTGCCTCTTAGTTTCATGTCATTACATTTATAGGTTGAAAAATGCGGAAAAATTTAAAACTTTCATTATCACATCTTAGAAGTTTACATAGACCTCTACATACACATATATATTCATTAGAGTATACATATACCCTTCATATAGGAAGGTTACATAGCCTTATACTTTTATTGCACATACATATATAAGAGTATAGAAATAGTCCCAATGATTGTCTTGTCTGATACCATCTAAACGAATATAACAATATGGGCATAGCCCTTGCATCAATTCAACAAGACCATGTATAGGTCGTACAAAAGTACAATATTCAAATAAAAATGAAAGGAATGATAGAGTCAATAAGATCATAATAAAATCCAAAGCTAGAAGATGGCATTGCCCTCGAGAGTTGAGGACCTACCCTACTTGGATTAGAGGAAGAATCCAAGCCTTCAACAATGACGCCTCCCAAAAATATTCAACAATCGGAACATAAAATGTTTGGGGAAAAGGGAAGAAAATGGAGTTAGTACTCACATGTACTAAGTATGAGATTAATGCACATACACAAGCAAAACATCTTAAAAGGGACTTTTTATGAAAACATGCCATTTTACCCCTTCAGGGACTTAATGCAAGGTAAAGTAACTCATATCAATCAACCAACATGCTTGCTATCATACAAGAAATACTTATCCCAACACACTTGAAACTATGATTTACTACACCTCTAACATCAAGGAATAGTATCACAAGAATGAATAAGAGTTAACATGTAATAATAACCAAGACAACTAATTACAATTCCTTATCATGTCAATAAGTGCAATGACCAAGCAAAGTCCCATAACCTTACTCAATCAAGTATCCTCAACAAGAATACATAACCAATGTCTAAATTTACATATGATGGCATTTAGACTTGCATTTTATCATATATTATCATTATAATCCAAGGCATATTCATAAATGGTCTAATAAACATATAGTATCAACAATGTGCCATGGTCAACATACATACATATTATATATTATCATAACATCAACATATATAAGAACCTCCTCATAAGACTCCCGTCAAGGATAGCTAGTACAATGTCTAGGTAAAGTCCCATACCCCTACCTAGACTAAGCTAGATCCCTTAGGTTATCCAAGTTAGAGTTCAAGTCCTTTCATTAGTTTTACATTTTGGGAACATCTTTTCCTAACCGACATAAACCACATGAGCTAATGTGGAATAAGGTGTAGTAAAACCCCAACATGAAAAAAGGCAGACTACTTGCCAAGGTAGTACCAAAAAATAAACATAGCAACTACGTTGATCCACTAGCTATTATTCCTATGGGGCCAACGTAGTTCAAGAACTAGGAGATTTAGGTTAGACCCTTTTTATGCGACATGCATTATAGTCTCCAATCTCAAGATTTATGTAGTGCTCCTGCCTTCCCTATATGGGAAGGGACACATCTCTATCTAGTTCACTCGGTGCTAAGCTAGAGTCCCTTTTTGAAATATCTTTAAGCCTTTAATTATCATTCATAACTTACTTTATGCCGTAGGGTCTACCCCTTGCATAATCATTATCATAATAGCTCAATAAGAATTGTATGAGTATACGTCTTTTCATCACAATTCATATAAGTGAGGTTAACACTTTAGCATTTCATAACATATTAAGGCACATTGATAGTTTTTAACATCCTTATAGCATATACACCTTAATAAACCTCACAACATAGTCAAGACATTTCAATTCAACATCATAGCACCGTATTATCCTAGTATAAGGCATACTCCAAATGTTATATCATGACTTAGCAACAATTAATCACAATTGGAAGTAAATATAGATATTCTAAGATTTATCAAGTTTTCCTCATAGTCTTTCATCAAGATCATACCACCAACCCACAACTCAACCCAACTTGGAGAGTGACATCATCACACAATGATAACCAATAGAATAACAACACTAATTGCATCTCTGTAACACAATTCATCTTTAGATCACAACTTATGACAAGGTACATAAGCTAAATTTCACATTATAAATCATAACCTAAATCACATCTCAAGAACTAGCATTATAGGCCTTAATTCATCTTAATTTAATCATAATAGAACAATAAGATAGTAATCAAATCAACAACCAACTCAATTGAATTATCACAATACAATATTGGTCAATATCACTACCTATGGTTAGGGATAGAGGATCATATGCTTCAATTTAGACAAAACCATCAACAATTACCATAAACAAGTTGATTTACATGTTAATCTACTCAATATAAACCTAAAAATTCATTAAAAACACAATTCATAACTTCAATATCATAATCGGATGAAACCCACAGGAAAACTCAACTTTTTGAAAACTATTTTGAAGGAACCCTTTGAGGAAAGGATCTTAAAGGTGAATATAACCCATACCTTAATGATTTGTCAACAATTTGATGGTGAATTCATCCATTTCCAGCCCCCAAACCCTAGTTCTTGCTAGTCTTCAATGGTGAGTTCATGTAGAGAGAGAAATAAGAGAGAAGGAAGAGAGTTTATTTTAAGAGTTGTCTTTAGGTTAATGAGGGTATTTGTAGTGGGACTAAATCAACTTAATTAGTCTTACTTTAATCCCCAATTACCCCTAAACTACTTAAATAAATGAATTTAATTTAAAACATGCAGGAATTTGCAGACCCCATCGATGAGACCTCGATTGACGGACCATTTGTCCATCGACGGTCTGTGCTGCAAATCTGTAAGTTCGGTCAGAGACCGGTGCATGCGGGGCCTTTATTCACTTTTTCTAAGTGTGGGACGACGGTGGCATCGACGCCCCATCGATCCACACACGGAATGTAGCCTGCACCTCTACACTCCGTCGATGAGTCCTGAGACTGTGGAGATGAAGGGAACTTCTCCACAAACCTAAGTGTGGAACAAAGGTGGAATCGGCGCCCTATTGATCAACACACGGTCCATCTTCTGTCCCATCGATGCACACTGCCAAGCAGTGCTGAATCAAACTACAGTGGTCCTCTTCAAGGGCCCTTGGTTGGTTGTTGGGGAGTTGTACCCAGACGTTTCAAACATGGAACAACTCAAACACCTATTAGATACCTTTCAACCCATTTTTTTTATTAATGACTCCTAAAAGTTAGTTAAACATGTCAAGGCACTCTAACATCCCTTGGAACCAACTTTCTGGACGTTTTGGATGTTTTGGTTCTTAAACTTCCTAGATGACTTATATTCATTACAAATGGACTTAGAAACAGTGTTTAGACTTTATGACACCCATGTTAGGATATAGAATGAGTCTTGGATTTTCAAGGTGTTACAGTACTACCCATAGACAACATTCTCAAGGCATTAGCAACAACATTAATGTCATCTGGGTGGTAATAAATGCTCATGTCATAATCCATTAACAATTCTAATAATCTCTTTTCCCGTAGATCAAGCTGTTTCTAAGTGAACACATATTTTATACCCTTGTGATTTGTGAATGTATCAACATGAATGTCATATTTTCAAGTAAAAACTACAACAATAAACTCTAAGTCATGGCTTGGGTGGTTGTTCTCATGAACTTTCAACTGTCTGGAGGCCTATGTTATAATTTTGCCATTCGACATTAGGACACAACGCAAACCAACTCTAGATGCATCAAAATACACTACAAAGCCTCGAGTACCCACTGGTAAAGTTAAAATTGGGGTAACAGTCAACCTCATTTTCATTTCATGAAAGTTTTTCTCACAAGTTTCAAAATATTAAAACTTAATTGTTTTCTGTGTCAACTTGGTCAAAGGAGATGAAATACAGAAAAACCCATCAAAAAACCTTCTATAGTAGCCCACCAATCTGAAGAAACTCTTATTATCAGTTGGAGATGTCGATCTAGGACAATTTTGAATTAATTTTATCTTTTGGTTATCAACTCTAACTCAATCACCGGAAACTACATGACCTAAGAATGCCACAGACTTAAGCAAAACTTCACACTTAGAGAACTTGGCATATAACTCCTTATCTTTCAATGTTTGAAGAACTATCCAAACATGACTTGCATGATCCCCTACATTCCTTGAATAGATCAATATGTCATCAATGATGATGATAACAAACATATTTAAATAAGGTCTGAAGTTCCTATCCATAAGATCCATGAATGTTGCATGCATATTGGTCAACGAAAGGACATGACCAAAAACTCATAATGCCCATATCTGGTTCTGAATGTTATCTCTAGATTATCACATTCCTTATCATTGAAATGATGGTAGCCTGATCTGAGATCAATTTTTGAGAATCACGAAGCATAATGAAGATGGTCGAAAAGATCATCAATCCTTGGAAGATGATATTTGTTCTTGACGGTAACATTGTTCTATTTGCGGTCATCTATGTACATCCTTAGGGAACATTCTTTCTTTCTTTCAAACAAGATCATCGCACCCCAAGGTGAGAAACTTGGTGGAATGAAACCCTTATGTAACATATTTTTCAACTCTACTGGTTACATTCTATATAAAGGCATAGAGATAGGACGAGTATTGGAATAATATCTATGATGAGGTCTATCTCTTTCTCGGGAGGGACTCTAGGTACATTATCAGGAAACTTTTCTGGACACTCTTTTACTATAGGAACTTACTGAATCTGAGGTACGTCACCACTTAATTCATTAATTAAGATTAAGTTATAGATACAACCCCTTGAAATTAACTTTTTTCTCCTTATGGTACGAAATGAAACGACCCTTAGGCATTGATGAACTACTAATCCACTTTATAATTGGCTCAATATATATTTATAATTGGAAAACTTGAACTAAATCCATACGTAGAATGATATCGAAATCTACCTTGTCTAACTCAACTAAATCAGCCACGGTGTTGTTGTTATTGATGGAAACACGACAATCTTGTTAGATTCTTTGTGACATAACAGAATCACCAATAGGTGTAGAAACAAAGAAGAGTTCACAAAGTTTCTCATGGAGTATATAAAACTTATTCTCAATATAAGGGGTTAAAAAAATAAACTTTCTCCAGGGTCTATCAAAGCATAAAAATCACAAGTAAGACTTTAATCATACCCGTGACAACATGTGGTGATTCTCTTGTTATTGGAGACTCTTGATTTGATAGAGGTGATTTTCTCCCGCTCTAATACCGGAAGTAGATCCTTTAGGTGAAGCCCTTTGTTGTGGAGCTACTGCAGAAGATTCTTCGCTATTGCAGGGATTTCCACCACCCTGCTTATTCTTAGGACAGTGTTTAATGAATTGACTTTGTTGACCGCACTTGTAGAAACATGTCTTCCCATCATAACACATACCTGAGTGGTTCCTACCACACCTAGCACATATAGGAGCCCTACTACATCATTCTGTCATACTAACTTAAGAATGTGTTGTCCTAACTCTGAAGTTGTACGAATTGTGGGTGTGATGCTCACCTTTGTTTCTGGGTGCATGTGCACTAGAAGATGATAGTCAGGTCCTTTTTGCTTCTTAAAGGACGAACAATTCGCATTACCAGCCCATATTTACTTACTATCTTGGCTTTCTAATTTTTGAACTCTTCTTTATCCTTCAACTTATCTTCCTCAACCTATTCCACATAAAACATCAACCTTGATATGTCTATTTCACTTATCATTATTACTGCTCTACCCTCTTTTCTAAATGAACGATCCAAGACAACAACAGATAGACTCATTCTACTCCTCATACCCTTACCATTTCTGTAGAATATCAACATAGTTGGGTGAACTTCAACTCATTCTCATGAACACTATGAGAAACCTGCTTAAGTTTAATATATTCTCTTGCCTTAGTCTCTTTCAATTCTCAGGGAAATAAATGCCCTAAGAAATCTTCTTCAAAACAGGCCCTACTCGGGTCTGGTGCATCCCTATCTCTACCCCCCTTCCACTGATCAAAACAAATCCTAGTAACACCATTGAGTTTATATGCATCTAGTTCAAACCTCTCCTTGTCAACAACATGCATGACATTAAACACCTTCTTAAATTCCTGAATGAAATTCTCCAGATCCTAGTAGTGCTTGAACAGGTAAAACATGGAGGATTCATCCTCGGGAACTCACAATACTTCAAAGTGTTACCCTCTTCTGGTTGATCTCTCATTGTTTCCCGTCTTGGTTAGTCCCCGCTATGCCTAACATCCTAATAGCCTCACAGAATTCAGCGTTATTAACTTCCCCTTGAGGCTGCACTCCACGTTCTTTGGGTAACTCTAATTCCTCTACATTCCTCCTAGTTGTACGACCTCTTGTTGCTCTTCATGGAGGCTTGTTTATCTGAATAATGCGCAAGAACAAATTAGAGAGAAACTTTTTAGAGATAAACTGTAAAGCATGAAAAGAGTTTAAACGAAGTGAAGAAATTCCTAGATGTTGCAGCCTCCTAATTATAGATGTGGCGCGTTCACACCAATAAATCGGAATATACAGATAAAACTTCATAGACTCCCTAGGGACTCTTGAACTATGTGATCTATATCAAGGTTTTCACACCCCAAGCCTACGCCCTAGGCGTGGAAAAAAACTTAAACGGACCCTAGTCCAGGCTTGTTTACTCAGATGAAGACATAAATATAAGAGAATTAACTCAAGAAATAACGAAAAGGGAAATAATTTTGCCAAAATGGGAATTCAAATCTTAATCGTTTACAAGTGAAACGAAAAGATTAATGAACAATATTAGCTATCTATTAAGCTCTATAATAAAGAGGGATGTTGGAATAGGACCCCCAATAATCCAAACAATTGAAAACTAAAAACAATAACTGAATGATAAAGATGTCCTTGGGAATGAAGAAAGGCTAACATACCTACTCTGATTTGCTCATTAGATCAACGGTATGTCGAATGCTGATCTTTGTTCTCTTTGTTTGCAACATTATACAAGGCAAGCCAACTTCTATTAGTACATTGAATGTATGATTACACACACACACACACACACACACACATATATATATATAGGCGTGGAAAAAAACTTAAGCGGGCCCTAGTCCAAGCTTGTTTACTTAGAGGAAGACATAAACATAAGAAAATTAACTCAAGAAATAACGAAAAGGGAAATAATTTTGCCAAAATGGGAATTCAAATCTTAATCTTTTACAAGTGAAATGAAAGGATTAATGAGCAATATTAGCTATCTATTAAGCCTCTATAATAAAGAGTGATGTTGGAATAGGACCCCCAATAATCCAAACAATTGAAAACTAAAAACAATAACTAAATGATAAAGATGTCCTTCGGAATGAAGGAAGGCTAACATACCTACTCTGATTTGCTCATTAGATCAACGATATGTCGGATGCTGATCTTTGTTCTCTTTGTTTGCAACATTATACAAGGCAAGCCAACTTCTATTAGTACATTGAATGTATGATTACATATATATATAGATAGATAGATAGATAGATAGATAGATAGATAGATAGATAGATAGATAGATAGATAGATAGATAGATAGATAGATAGATAGATAGATAGATATATAGATAGATAGATAGATAGATAGATAGATAGATAGATAGATAGATAGATAGATAGATAGATAGATAGATAGATAGATAGATAGATAGATAGATAGATAGATAGATAGATAGATAGATAGATAGATAGATAGATAGATAGATAGATAGATAGATAGATAGATAGATAGATAGATAGATAGATAGATAGATAGATAGATAGATAGATAGATAGATAGATAGATAGATAGATAGATAGATAGATAGATAGATAGATAGATAGATAGATAGATAGATAGATAGATAGATAGATAGATAGATAGATAGATAGATAGATAGATAGATAGATAGATAGATAGATAGATAGATAGATAGATAGATAGATAGATAGATAGATAGATAGATAGATAGATAGATAGATAGATAGATAGATAGATAGATAGATAGATAGATAGATAGATAGATAGATAGATAGATAGATAGATAGATAGATAGATAGATAGATAGATAGATAGATAGATAGTAGATAGATAGATAGATAGATAGATAGATAGATAGATAGATAGATAGATAGATAGATAGATAGATAGATAGATAGATAGATAGATAGATAGATAGATAGATAGATAGATAGATAGATAGATAGATAGATAGATAGATAGATAGATAGATAGATAGATAGATAGATAGATAGATAGATAGATAGATAGATAGATAGATAGATAGATAGATAGATAGATAGATAGATAGATAGATAGATAGATAGATAGATAGATAGATAGATAGATAGATAGATAGATAGATAGATAGATAGATAGATAGATAGATAGATAGATAGATAGATAGATAGATAGATAGATATAGATAGATAGATAGATAGATAGATAGATAGATAGATAGATAGATAGATAGATAGATAGATAGATAGATAGATAGATAGATAGATAGATAGATAGATAGATAGATAGATAGATAGATAGATAGATAGATAGATAGATAGATAGATAGATAGATAGATAGATAGATAGATAGATAGATAGATAGATAGATAGATAGATAGATAGATAGATAGATAGATAGATAGATAGATAGATAGATAGATAGATAGATAGATAGATAGATAGATAGATAGATAGATAGATAGATAGATAGATAGATAGATAGATAGATAGATAGATAGATAGATAGATAGATAGATAGATAGATAGATAGATAGATAGATAGATAGATAGATAGATAGATAGATAGATAGATAGATAGATAGATAGATAGATAGATAGATAGATAGATAGATAGATAGATAGATAGATAGATAGATAGATAGATAGATAGATAGATAGATAGATAGATAGATAGATAGATAGATAGATAGATAGATAGATAGATAGATAGATAGATAGATAGATAGATAGATAGATAGATAGATAGATAGATAGATAGATAGATAGATAGATAGATAGATAGATAGATAGATAGATAGATAGATAGATAGATAGATAGATAGATAGATAGATAGATAGATAGATAGATAGATAGATAGATAGATAGATAGATAGATAGATAGATAGATAGATAGATAGATAGATAGATAGATAGATAGATAGATAGATAGATAGATAGATAGATAGATAGATAGATAGATAGATAGATAGATAGATAGATAGATAGATAGATAGATAGATAGATAGATAGATAGATAGATAGATAGATAGATAGATAGATAGATAGATAGATAGATAGATAGATAGATAGATAGATAGATAGATAGATAGATAGATAGATAGATAGATAGATAGATAGATAGATAGATAGATAGATAGATAGATAGATAGATAGATAGATAGATAGATAGATAGATAGATAGATAGATAGATAGATAGATAGATAGATAGATAGATAGATAGATAGAGATAGATAGATAGATAGATAGATAGATAGATAGATAGATAGATAGATAGATAGATAGATAGATAGATAGATAGATAGATAGATAGATAGATAGATAGATAGATAGATAGATAGATAGATAGATAGATAGATAGATAGATAGATAGATAGATAGATAGATAGATAGATAGATAGATAGATAGATAGATAGATAGATAGATAGATAGATAGATAGATAGATAGATAGATAGATAGATAGATAGATAGATAGATAGATAGATAGATAGATAGATAGATAGATAGATAGATAGATAGATAGATAGATAGATAGATAGATAGATAGATAGATAGATAGATAGATAGATAGATAGATAGATAGATAGATAGATAGATAGATAGATAGATAGATAGATAGATAGATAGATAGATAGATAGATAGATAGATAGATAGATAGATAGATAGATAGATAGATAGATAGATAGATAGATAGATAGATAGATAGATAGATAGATAGATAGATAGATAGATAGATAGATAGATAGATAGATAGATAGATAGATAGATAGATAGATAGATAGATAGATAGATAGATAGATAGATAGATAGATAGATAGATAGATAGATAGATAGATAGATAGATAGATAGATAGATAGATAGATAGATAGATAGATAGATAGATAGATAGATAGATAGATAGATAGATAGATAGATAGATAGATAGATAGATAGATAGATAGATAGATAGATAGATAGATAGATAGATAGATAGATAGATAGATAGATAGATAGATAGATAGATAGATAGATAGATAGATAGATAGATAGATAGATAGATAGATAGATAGATAGATAGATAGATAGATAGATAGATAGATAGATAGATAGATAGATAGATAGATAGATAGATAGATAGATAGATAGATAGATAGATAGATAGATAGATAGATAGATAGATAGATAGATAGATAGATAGATAGATAGATAGATAGATAGATAGATAGATAGATAGATAGATAGATAGATAGATAGATAGATAGATAGATAGATAGATAGATAGATAGATAGATAGATAGATAGATAGATAGATAGATAGATAGATAGATAGATAGATAGATAGATAGATAGATAGATAGATAGATAGATAGATAGATAGATAGATAGATAGATAGATAGATAGATAGATAGATAGATAGATAGATAGATAGATAGATAGATAGATAGATAGATAGATAGATAGATAGATAGATAGATAGATAGATAGATAGATAGATAGATAGATAGATAGATAGATAGATAGATAGATAGATAGATAGATAGATAGATAGATAGATAGATAGATAGATAGATAGATAGATAGATAGATAGATAGATAGATAGATAGATAGATAGATAGATAGATAGATAGATAGATAGATAGATAGATAGATAGATAGATAGATAGATAGATAGATAGATGATAGATAGATAGATAGATAGATAGATAGATAGATAGATAGATAGATAGATAGATAGATAGATAGATAGATAGATAGATAGATAGATAGATAGATAGATAGATAGATAGATAGATAGATAGATAGATAGATAGATAGATAGATAGATAGATAGATAGATAGATAGATAGATAGATAGATAGATAGATAGATAGATAGATAGATAGATAGATAGATAGATAGATAGATAGATAGATAGATAGATAGATAGATAGATAGATAGATAGATAGATAGATAGATAGATAGATAGATAGATAGATAGATAGATAGATAGATAGATAGATAGATAGATAGATAGATAGATAGATAGATAGATAGATAGATAGATAGATAGATAGATAGATAGATAGATAGATAGATAGATAGATAGATAGATAGATAGATAGATAGATAGATAGATAGATAGATAGAGATAGATAGATAGATAGATAGATATAGATAGATAGATAGATAGATAGATAGATAGATAGATAGATAGATAGATAGATAGATAGATAGATAGATAGATAGATAGATAGATAGATAGATAGATAGATAGATAGATAGATAGATAGATAGATAGATAGATAGATAGATAGATAGATAGATAGATAGATAGATAGATAGATAGATAGATAGATAGATAGATAGATAGATAGATAGATAGATAGATAGATAGATAGATAGATAGATAGATAGATAGATAGATAGATAGATAGATAGATAGATAGATAGATAGATAGATAGATAGATAGATAGATAGATAGATAGATAGATAGATAGATAGATAGATAGATAGATAGATAGATAGATAGATAGATAGATAGATAGATAGATAGATAGATAGATAGATAGATAGATAGATAGATAGATAGATAGATAGATAGATAGATAGATAGATAGATAGATAGATAGATAGATAGATAGATAGATAGATAGATAGATAGATAGATAGATAGATAGATAGATAGATAGATAGATAGATAGATAGATAGATAGATAGATAGATAGATAGATAGATAGATAGATAGATAGATAGATAGATAGATAGATAGATAGATAGATAGATAGATAGATAGATAGATAGATAGATAGATAGATAGATAGATAGATAGATAGATAGATAGATAGATAGATAGATAGATAGATAGAGATAGATAGATAGATAGATAGATAGATAGATAGATAGATAGATAGATAGATAGATAGATAGATAGATAGATAGATAGATAGATAGATAGATAGATAGATAGATAGATAGATAGATAGATAGATAGATAGATAGATAGATAGATAGATAGATAGATAGATAGATAGATAGATAGATAGATAGATAGATAGATAGATAGATAGATAGATAGATAGATAGATAGATAGATAGATAGATAGATAGATAGATAGATAGATAGATAGATAGATAGATAGATAGATAGATAGATAGATAGATAGATAGATAGATAGATAGATAGATAGATAGATAGATAGATAGATAGATAGATAGATAGATAGATAGATAGATAGATAGATAGATAGATAGATATAGATAGATAGATAGATAGATAGATAGATAGATAGATAGATAGATAGATAGATAGATAGATAGATAGATAGATAGATAGATAGATAGATAGATAGATAGATAGATAGATAGATAGATAGATAGATAGATAGATAGATAGATAGATAGATAGATAGATAGATAGATAGATAGATAGATAGATAGATAGATAGATAGATAGATAGATAGATAGATAGATAGATAGATAGATAGATAGATAGATAGATAGATAGATAGATAGATAGATAGATAGATAGATAGATAGATAGATAGATAGATAGATAGATAGATAGATAGATAGATAGATAGATAGATAGATAGATAGATAGATAGATAGATAGATAGATAGATAGATAGATAGATAGATAGATAGATAGATAGATAGATAGATAGATAGATAGATAGATAGATAGATAGATAGATAGATAGATAGATAGATAGATAGATAGATAGATAGATAGATAGATAGATAGATAGATAGATAGATAGATAGATAGATAGATAGATAGATAGATGATAGATAGATAGATAGATAGATAGATAGATAGATAGATAGATAGATAGATAGATAGATAGATAGATAGATAGATAGATAGATAGATAGATAGATAGAGATAGATAGATAGATAGATAGATAGATAGATAGATAGATAGATAGATAGATAGATAGATAGATAGATAGATAGATAGATAGATAGATAGATAGATAGATAGATAGATAGATAGATAGATAGATAGATAGATAGATAGATAGATAGATAGATAGATAGATAGATAGATAGATAGATAGATAGATAGATAGATAGATAGATAGATAGATAGATAGATAGATAGATAGATAGATAGATAGATAGATAGATAGATAGATAGATAGATAGATAGATAGATAGATAGATAGATAGATAGATAGATAGATAGATAGATAGATAGATAGATAGATAGATAGATAGATAGATAGATAGATAGATAGATAGATAGATAGATAGATAGATAGATAGATAGATAGATAGATAGATAGATAGATAGATAGATAGATAGATAGATAGATAGATAG
>JAKWJC010000040.1:0-10000 GCA_027704865.1 Solanum neorickii | reverse complement strand
CTCTTAACTTGAAACTTGAGTCTTAAAAATAAAGTTAAAACGTTGCTTAAGACCCATGAAACTTTAAGAACTTTGCTCTAATTGGATTCTTAACATCTAACTTCACTCTTAACTTTTTTGACTTTGATCTTAGCTTTGTTGAATTGGATAGTGGATTTCAGGTTCATGAGCTCATGTTTATGGATTTTGATGATTATTAGATTTTCTTTAGTTTTTGTTGAATTTGATAGTGGATTTTAGGTTCATGATCTCATGTTTATGGATGATTTGATGATTTTTATATTTACCTTAAAGTGTTATAATCAACTAGTTACATCACTTAGGAACTAGTACGAAAAGATGAGGATTAATGAGGATAATTGGAGACCTTGGCGCTCTGAGAGGCGCGAGGCTCCCGCATCATACAAAAAACACTCTAGGGAGCTCTAGCTCGTGCGGTCCCCCAAAGCCCTACAGATAAAGACTTTCCTTTGGGGCGATGAATGGAAAACCGTTGTATCTAGGTTTTTCCTAGTTTTCTCCTTCGTTTTTCATCTCTAAGCCCTGTAAACTACCATGACAGCATGAACTTGTCCAGGCTGATGGTGCAGGTCCAGCATGTTGAGGACAACAGGAAGAAGAGGAGAGTCTGTGAGGTCAAGAGGCCTACACTTTTTGACCAGGAAGATCCCAGCAGTGGCAGTGGTAGGAGCACTTTCAAAGTTCAGGGAACTCTAACTCTGAGAGGTGTGCATCACCCAGAGGGGACAGACCCGAGCCCAAGAAAGGCAATGGAGGTGATGTGCAGTGGCACAGAAAGGAATGTGGCAAGTGTGGTTGTATTCACAGTGGAGAGTGCACACTAGGCACAAATGCTTGCTTCGGTTGCAGAAAGAGCAGACACATTGTCAGGGACTGTCTACAAAATAGAGGTCGGGCTAGAGGTTATGCTCAGCCTAGGCCTTATCCCTAGAATGCTACTGCAGCCGGGCCTCTTTTGAAGAATCGATTCTATGCCTTGAAGGGCAGGTAGGAGCAGGAGAAGTCTATTGATGTTGTCACAAGTCTTTTCAACCTCTGTTTATGCTTTACTTGATCCAGGGTCTACGCTTTCTTTTGTGACTCCCTTGCTTGTTCTTACTTTTGAAACACTAACTAAGGTTTTGCGTGATCCTATCGTAGTTAGTACTCCCTTAGGGGAAAATGTTAGAGCTGATAGGGTTCATAAAGACTGCCCAATAGGAGCATGTGGTAAGACTATGTGTGCATACCTTTTTTACTTACCCATTAATTACTTCGATGTTATACTTGGTATGGATTGGCTCCATAAATTTTATGCCTTCATGGATTTCCGTTGTAGGGTTGTGAGATTGTGTTTCCCTAATGAAGTAGAGATGGTCTAGGAGGGGTACAATTCGAGTTGGTCAAGTCCCTTGATTTAAAACCTAAAAGCTAATAAAATGATGTCCAAGGGATTGTTATGCCTTTTGGTGAGTGTCAGTGATCTAGATCATGACATTCCTTCCGTTGACTCTGTGCCTGTAGTGAATGAGTTCCAAGATGTTTTGCCCGATGATTTGCATGGATTCCCCCCTCGAGAGATTGATTTTTGTATCGACCTAGATCCCGATACCTAACCAATTTCAATTCCTCCCTACAGAATGACTCTAATTGAACTCAAAGAGTTGAAGTTGTAGTTAAAAGACATCGCTGATAAGGGTTTCATTCATTCGAGCATATCCCCTTGGGGCGCTCTAGTACTGTTTGTGAAAAAATAAACATGGAACCCTTAGGATGTGTATCGATTATTGGAAGCTCAACAAATTCACTATAAAGAATAAGTATTCACTTCCCAAAATAGATGACTTATTCGATCAACTCCATGGGTCTAGTTTCTTCTCGAAGTTGATCTTCATTCTAGGTATCATCAGCATAGGGTTAGGGATGAAGATATCCCAATGACAACCTTTTGTACCCGTTATGGTCATTATGAGATCCTAGTCATGTCATTTGTCTCACTAATGCACCAGCTGCATTTATAAACCTCATGAACCGATTCGTTCGTGAATACCGTGATTATTTCATCATATTAATCATTATTACATCCTCATATACTCTAATACCAAGGAAGATCATGAACAATATTTGAGACTAAACCTGCAAGTACTTAGACAACATAAGTTGTATGCAAAGTTCAAAAAGTGTGAATTCTAGCTTAGATCAGTGACCTTTCTGGGTAATGTTGTGTCTGATCAGGGTGTGGAGATGGACCCCAGGAAGACCGAGGCTGTTAAGAACTAGCCATGACCTCTACTCCCACTGATATCCGTAGCTTTCTGGGATTGACTGGTAACTACCGCAGGTTCGTGGAGGGTTTTTCATCCATTGTCCCACTGACAGCTTTGACTAAGAAGAAGCCAAGTTCGAATGGGTGGAGACTTGTGATAAGAGTTTCCAGGAGCTCAAGGCTTGGGCGCTTTGCAAGGCTTGGGGTGACAACCCTCGTCATACATAGAGAAGACTGGGTCGCTCTAGCTGGTGCGGCTCTCCAAGGTCCTATAGACAGAGATTTCCTTTGGGGCCATGGGAGGCACGGTGCCCCAACCTTTCTACCCAAGTGTTCTTGGCTTTCCTCCTTTGTTTTTCACCTCTAACCCTCTAACTTCCATCGTTCTTTCCCTAAACACTTACAATCATTAGTGCCCTTAATACCTAATATATTCAACATGAAATCACATCCAGAAACTTGAATCAAAACTTTAACAACACAACAACTATCAAGAATTCAACGCAAACTTAAAAAATGTTCTTCAAGAACTCAATTTCATATTAGTTTAGATTCACTTATTTAAACAAGATGGTGTGTGGGTTAACTAAACCAACACTATGTGATCTCACATACATATTTGGGATCACCCCGATGAATTCCACGTGCAAAGCTTGAGCATTCCTGGCGATTCTTGATTTCTCTCTCCTTTTTTCTCTTCTTTTGTCTCTTTTCCAAGCACTATGGTGAATTTTAAAATTTTCTATTCTAAATGAAGTCTTATATAACCGCAATTAATCCCTAAAAATGACTGAATATAATTAGCTAAGGAAAAGACAAATTTGGCCTTGCCAAATCCGGATTGGACTTTCATCAATCAAACAGTCCAACTTCCGAAAGGCACAATTCAATCATACTATTTTAAAATTATGCAAACTTGGCAGAATTTGAAAGATTATTTTAAGGTATTTCTAACCATATCTGGAACTACTTTTAATTCATTCTAATTTAGGAGTTATGGTCCTTTGAAGTTCTCTAAACCCTATAAACATTCATGGCTCTTTCCCCAAAAAATTTGGATCATTAGTACCCTCAATAACCAATAGACTCAACCAAAAATCACACCTGGAAACATGTAACCAAACTTCAACAACACAACTATCAAGAATTCAACAAAAACTTTGACAATGTTCTTGAAGAACTCAATTTCTTAACATTCAAATAGGGTAGATTAGATGAATTAAAAAAGATTGGCATGTGAGTGAACTAACACAACACTATATGATCTCACGTACCTTTTAAGGATTACTGTCGACGAATTCCATGCGCAAAGATTGAGCATTCTTGGCTATTCTTGATTTCACTCCTCTTTTCTCTTATTTTTTATCTTCTCCAAGCCCTAACGTGAATTCTAAATCTTTATAAACTGAATAAAGTCTTATCTTACCCCTATTAATTCCTAAAAACGAATTAATATAATTACCTAAGGAAAAGACATATTTTCCCTTCCAAAATTCGTGTTGGACTTTCCTTAATTCAACAGCTCAACTCTTGAAAGACATAACTCACTCATACGATAACTAAATCACTCAATTACGGTAGAGTTGGAAAGACTATTTTAATTGCTTTCCAACCATATCTGGAACTACTCCTAACTCAACTTGAGCTAGCAGTTATGGTCATTTGAAGTTAACTAAATACTCACTTTTTAACTTCAAATTTCTAGATTATTCTATTCTTTCCAAAAATAAGTATTTTCAGATTTTAAACTCTATTCTAGTTCATTCTAGTTGCGAGATGTTACAGATATAATAATTATTTTTTTCTTATTATACATTAGTATGCAATGTTCCAATATATGAGGTAACATTATGTAGTATAAATTCATTTATTTTGGTTAAGAATTTCTCTTTGATATCGATATATACTTCTGAATATGTTTTTCTAAATTGTAGGGAATTCTCATGATATTTTTTTTTAGCTAAAGAAAAAAGAATGACCTTTTTTCATCAATCCTACTTATGTGATTTAGTTTGTTAGAAAGTGTTTTTTTTTAAAATAGTTAATATCATATAAACGTTGCCCTTTTATTTCACTTATGTACTGTTTCTTAATATTTCAGTATTTTAGATGAAGAAAAAGTCATAATATTAGTCAGATACAACTAATTACATGATTGAACCTCATCAAATTAAAATATATATACTTATTGCTACATTTAACTAATAAAAAAATTCATTGACAATCTGCATGGTTGGCGTGAAAAAGAAATATATAAGATGATCCAAATTAAACTTCACAAAAAAATCTATAATGTTATTTTTTACTAAGTTAATTATTTAAAATGTACTCTTTCTTTATCATTTGCACAATACAATAAAAAAAATTAAAAAAACAAATGATCAAAAAGGTAAAGTGCCATTCTGTTCCCAAAAAAATATTAATCTGAAAATCATTTTATAAAATCTAAGATAACATAAAATAATGCTTAGACTCATCCACACAGCAAGTCGTGCAAAAAAATTGAAGGTGTTTTTTAAATTACGAGTTTTTAATAAAAGAACTCTAGAAAGAATCTTAAAAACTGCATCACTTAAAAATTGTGTCCATTAAATTTTTTCCTTCTATTTTCTGTAATTTTATAGTTACTCTTCATTCTGCCGAAGAACAAAACATTTAAGGAAATGCTAAAAGATACAAAATAATATTTTCTTCAAGAATCTTTTTTTATATAGAAAGATAATCAAAGAGAACAAAAAGTTGAAAAACTCGATCTTTAATTATTTATTAGAAACTCACCTTATTATAGATTTTATCATTGTAAACCTGAAAAAAATGAAGACAAGTCTCAAGTGTATCAGCAGTACTTCGGTTGAAAGCCGCAAAAAAGTTTATGGTTGAAAACGACAATAAATTTTATTCTCTTTTGAGATTTGACAATTTAATATTTTATATTTAGTGGTGTATTTATTTTATATTTTTGTGAAGTAAACATCTAGAATAAGGAAATAGAAATTATAAAAAGAATCATTTCAACTTTTGTTTTCAAAAAAGTGTAATAAATTATAGAGATCTTATCAATGTCACGTTTTATCGTTAATTTTCACTGGTCATTTTGTCCCTCATGCCATTACGCCCATTTTCCATACATTTTTATGTTTGATTTTAAAAATATTTAAAATTATTAGTTAATTTGACCTATAGGGTGTGTTTGGTACGAAGGAAAATGTTTTTCTAGAAAATATTTTCCTGGAAAACAAGTAGATTTAGACTTATTTTCTCATATTTGGTTGATGAGTAGAAAATATTTTCGGAAATAATTTTTAGTGTTTGATTTATGAATGAAAAATTATTTTGCGGAATATCTTTTATTTTTACTAGAATATAAAATAATTTATGAAATTGAAAATATTTTTTAAAAACAATTTTCTTTTGGGTGGTGGTGATAGGGGGGTGGGGGGGGTGGTAGTGGGGGTGGGGGTAGTGGGGGGGAAGAGGGGGGGGGTAGGAGTGAAAATTTAAAATTTTTGAAGTTGATAGTATTTTTAAAATATAAAATTATTTTTTTGGGGGATTGGGGTGGGATGAGGGGGCTTGTAGGGGTGGGTAGGTGGGGGAGAGAGAGGTATGAGCTTAACAATAAAATTTTGGAGTTGAAATATTTTTAAAAGCAAAATTAATTTTTGGGGAAGGGTTGGTGTTTGGGGAGGGGGCGGGGGGAGGGGGGGGGGGGTCAGAGATCGAGTGAAAAACTTAAATTTTAAAATTGATTTTTTTTTAAATTGATGTTTTTGCCAAAAAAAATGTAATTTGAAATTGGAGGAGAGCTTTGGAAAATATTTTCCTTTATTTTTGAAGGGAAGTCATTTTTCTTAATTTTGAGGAAAATGAGTTGATTTGAAAAACATTTTCCAAAACTTTTATTCCAACCAAACATGATAAAATTGGAAAACATTTTCTAGAAAATGTTTTCCTTCATACCAAACACACTCATAGTATTTATATGTCATTTGTAAGTATACTATTTTCTTTGCATGTGCTTCACACATACATATCGAGTCGCAGAAAACATCATTTTATAAAAGAGAGGTTAAGTGATTTTTAATTATTTGAAAATCATATTCCATAGATGTAGTTTATTGGAGTACTTTACAAAAATGTAAACTTTTAAAATGACTAATTTGGCTAAATTAGAGGTCTATAGCTACATTTGACTTAAGTATGAACTATAGCTAAATCTTAGGGGGTAGTGTGAGGAGAGAGGTTTAATACTTGTTGTATTAGATGTATCACGATACAATTGAAACAATTAATTTGAATCATAGTGCATACAATTGTGCCAAAAACTATTCTATTTAATTACACATAATAAAAAGGAGAGAGACGAGTGCATTGAGATAAGGATGAGGGAGACGAGTGATGTTGAGATAAGGAAGAGAGAGGCAAGCTATATATAGAGAGGTTGGAGAGAGGATGAATGCATGTTGTATCTGATGTATTACAAAGAAAACGATACAAAGTACACATATAGTTGAGTAAAATTACAAATTATTAGTGTGATTACAATTGATATAAATACAGTTCTCTCACCGATATGTGATTGAATACAATAGATATATGATATATTTGACAAAAAGGATGAATATATATGATATTTGTTGTATCAAGTTTTATTTATTTGTTATATTATGTGGAATATTTTTTTGACTTCACTTACATGATCCATTACATTGAAATTTTGATTTCTCAATCTAGAAGATGTTCGTATTATCGTATACATATAAAGACCCAACAACATATGTTTTAGGACAACTGAACTATCACACATAACTTATTTACAAAGATAAATCTATAATATCTAAGATACTAGGCATATGTCCAATCTAGTCAAATGTTTGATAATAGACTTTACTGTCCTTCACTAGACACCCAATTTTGACCGTTTTTTTTTAAATTACACTTTTTAGCTTCAAAGTAATCATTATTGTACAATTATTTTATTATTATTATGACTTAATGCTACTATTATTTTTATTAGTCTTATGGTCGTTACATTTTTCTTTAAAATTAGTAATAAAACTATTTTTTAAACTCTCTTTTTTAATTATCTCATTTTAAGTTTCTTACTTATTAAATTAGTTAGAAGTTGATATTTTCTTTATCATTTGTAAAAATTTATAAATCTAGTATTTTATTTCTACATACTAATTATATGTTGCATTAGTTATAATATTAGAAGCTTAAAAGGATTAATTCCAAAAACTAAAAGATGGCGCATTATCTGTCAAAAATATGGCCCAATGAAACCTTCATATAAGTGAATTAGATAATTCGAACCAATTTCTATTAGCACATTCAGAAGCTATGGTTTTGAAACGCAAAACGCCTCTATCCCTCTACTTTTAATTTTTGACACTAACATTTATCCTTCATCAGGCACTGTGGATCTTGGCATGCCATTTTGGTGAAAAAATTTCACCTTTACTATCGTTGACGGATGTATATCTTCAAAATGGTGGCGATGCTTCACCATTTTTGGATTAATCCAAAAAAAAACTCATACAAACTAAGTCAAATTTGACAAAGATTAGCTTTGTTTGAACATGATGCACTCAAAATTTTGAGATTTTCTTTTGACCAATTTCGAAGTTCAAAAATGATTTTTCCTCTCAACAAATGAAGAACCCTAATTTTCCTAATAAATACTTGCAACCAAAGTCCAGTTCATGATCTGGGAAGCTGCCATAGTCCTCTCAGAATAACCAATTAGTCACTGTCTCTAACATTTAAAAACACAAATATTTACTAGCCCTTTAGTTGGTTTTGTGTTTATTCTCGGACCATAACAAATACTTAATTCTCTTGCTCTGCTGTTTTTCTTGCGGTCCGAGTCAACTTGGAGTTCAGAGTCCATCGAATTTAAGATCAACCACCTATGTCTCACCTTCACTTCCCTATAGAAGGTAATCCATTTACTTTTTCCTATGTATAGTTGTTTGGTATGTATAGTGAATTTTATTCTATTTAGTCATGATAAGTGGAATTATATTTTATTGAGTCCTATCGGAGATCTATACATTTTGATATTTCCTTCACATGGTCCACCTTCTATAGCTTAGAAGTAGATATTCATATGGAATCTGTTAATGATTTAGTATTAGAGTGTGTTTTATATTAAATTTGTTTTCGGACGAGTTTTCTGTTATTTTTTGTTTTGGTAAGAAATAGTTATGTATACTAGGTGTTGTTTTATTTTTATTAAAATGTATAAGCATTTTTTTCAAGGTTTTACCCTTCGTACTTAAGTGTTGAATTTGAGTCCTATACCCCTTTTATTATCAATATTATGTGAATATATTCATTTTGTCTTTACAATTTAAGTAATAGCAGTTAGCACTGTATAAAATCAGAAGGTTTATGACTTAAGTTTTCGCTTCATCTACTATATAGCTAAAACAAGTTGTGACTTGATCAGTTTATTGTTGTTGCTTTCAAATATTGTTCCAAATTGTAAATATATCTTGTCCAATGCTTGTATCTTTGTATCTCGGACAATATTTTGTGGTGTGACTTCAGCAAAACGCTGAGCCTAAAACTAAGAGTAGTTAGGCACATATTATGGAATTGAACAACAATATTATGAATATTATCAGATTTAGGAAATTTAATACTTTAAACTTTAGAGTCACCGGTAAAATTTATATAATGTATTATTGTCGAAATGTACCTAAATTCTATTATTTTAATTGTTAACAAAGACACATTTTAGTTTGCATTATTATGAATATTACCATCGATTTGTATATCGAGATATTTTCACATACATGACACACACTCTTCTCTCCACGTCTCCCTTGCCTTTTCCCTATTTTATTGTCTTTTATATAAAGAAAAATACATGTATCTAGGTGTCTCTTCCTCAATTTATGATACAAAACTCTTAATTAATCGTAATGTATATAGTATTTTGAAAGGTTATATAATAACAATTATATACATAACAGTGGTGTATGTCTAATTATTTATATATTCTAATAATACAAAAAGAATATATCCAAATTGGATGAAACCCGTTATATTTACCCTAATTAGATCCATGACCCAAACAATCAAAACAAACAGGAAAGTAGTAAGTACCTATGTGAGCATATGGGTTCAAGGTTTTTTTTTGTTGCGATTGTTTAGATTTTGAGAAATATGCTACTCATTTTGATGAAACACTTACATTGATTTTTCATATTAGAGTTCTATAATAGGAATTTCTTTTGAAATGAGATTGTAAAGGTTTGTCTTGTTTAATCACAAATAAGCTGAAAATAATCAACAGAATACATTTTTTGGGACAATTTTCTAGAGTTCGTTGAATTAAAAAATTTAATGAAAGCTATTAAAGTCTAATATGAAAATAGCAAATGCGCAGAAAGCTAACTAGTATTTCATTGATGTATGCATAACCTGATGGAAGAATAAGGAGAAAGGAATTAGAGGAGGAAGAATAATAAACAGAATGAGATAGGATATTTTGACAAGAGAGAATTCATAAAAGATATGAAAAAATACCACTTTTCATGTAAACCCACATTCCCATGTCAAGGTCGTTATTGTAATACGTTGAAAATGACCTTGGTGCAGCTAGAGACTAACTTGGTTTTCATGATGGTTTAAGGTCCTAAAATGGTCTATAATATGGTATTGAGACAATGTCTAAAGATTTAGGGGCATGTTGGAAACATTTAAGACGTTCGACGACTAAGT
>JAKWJC010000039.1:0-21994 GCA_027704865.1 Solanum neorickii | reverse complement strand
GGACGTCCACGAAAAATTTGGCATTTTTGACGTCGGAATCCGGATCACCCAAAAATGGTGTGCTATAGCACACGAAAATCGTCGAAATGAGGCGTATGCTCGCTTCATGGCTCGTTTGAACCTCCAATGGGCCGGACAAACGTGATGGCCAACCGTATGCATAGACAAGGTCTTGACGGACGTCACGAAAAAATTTGGCATTTTTGACGTCGGAATCCGGATCACCAAAAAATGGTGTGCTATAGCACACGAAAATCGTCGAAATGAGCATATGCTCGCTTCGGGGCTCGTTTGAACCTCCAAATGGGCGGAAGCCGTGATGGCCAACCGTATGCATAGACAAGGTCTTGACGGACGTCCACAAAAATTGGCATTTTTGACGTCGGAATCGGATCACCCAAAAATGGGTGCTATAGCACACGAAAATCGTCGAAATGAGGCGTATGCTCGCTTCGGGGCTCGTTTGACCCTCCAAATGGGCCGGACAGCCTTGATGGCCAACCGTATGCATAGACAAGGTCTTGACGGACGTCCACGAAAATTTGCATTTTTGACGTCGGAATCCGGATCACCCAAAAAATGGTGTGCTATAGCACACGAAAACGTCGAATGAGGCGATGCTCGCTTCGGGGCTCGTTGACCCTCCAAATGGGCGGACAAGCCGTGATGGCCAACCGTATGCATAGACAAGGTCTGGAAGACGTCCACGAAAAAATTTGGCATTTTGACGTCGGAATCCGGATCACCCAAAAAATGGTGTGCTATAGCACACGAAAATGAGGCGTATGCTCGCGTCGGGGCTCGTTTGACCCTCCAAATGGGTCGGACAAAGCCGTGATGGCCAACCGTATGCATAGACAAGGTCTTGACGGACGTCCACGAAAAAATTTGGCATTTTTGACGTCGGAATCCGGATCACCCAAAAAATGGTGTGCTATAGCACACGAAAATCGTCGAAATGAGGCGTATGCTCGCTTCGGGGCTCGTTGACCCTCCAAATGGGCCGGACAAGCCGTGATGGCCAACCGTATGCATAGACAAGGTCTTGACGGACGTCCACGTAAAAATTTGGCATTTTTGACGTCGGAATCCGGATCACCCAAAAAATGGTGTGCTATAGCACACAAAAATCGTCGAAATGAGGCGTATGCTCGCTTCGGGGCTCGTTTGACCCTCCAAATGGCCGGACAAACCGTGATGGCCAACCGTGTGCATACAAGGTCTGACGGACGTCTACGAAAAATTTGGCATTTTTGACGTGAATCCGGATCACCAAAAAATGGTGTGCTATAGCACACGAAAATCGTCGAAAGAGGCGTATGCTCGCTTCAGGGCTCGTTTGACCCTCCAAATGGGTCGGACAAGCCGTGATGGCCACCGTATGCATAGACAAGGTCTTGATGGACGTCCACGAAAAAATTGGCATTTTGACGTCGGAATCCGGATCACCCAAAAATGGTGTGCTATAGCACACGAAAATCGTCGAAATGAGGCGTATGCTCGCTTCGGGGCTCGTTTGACCCTCCAAATGGGACGGACAAGCCGTGATGGCCAACCGTATGCATAGACAAGGTCTTGACGGACGTCCACGAAAAAATTTGGCATTTTTGACGTCAGAATCCGGATCACCCAAAAAATGGTGTGCTATAGCACACGAAAATCGTCGAAATGAGGCGTATGCTCGCTTCGGGGCTCGTTTGACCCTCCAATGGGCGGAACAAGCCGTTGGACAAACGTATGCATAGACAAGGTCTTGACAGACGTCCACGAAAAAATTTGGCATTTTTGACATCGGAATCCGGGTCACCCAGAAAATGGTGTGCTATAGAACACGAAAATCATCGAAATGAGGCGTATGCTCGCTTCGGAGCTCGTTTGACCCTCCAAATGGGCCGGACAAGCCGTGATGGCCAACCATATGCATAGACAAGGTCTTGACGGACGTCCACGAAAATATTTGGCATTTTTGACGTCGGAATCCGGATCACCCAAAAAATGGTGTGCTATAGCACACGAAAATCGTCGAAATGAGGCGTATGCTCGCTTCGGGCTCGTTTGAACCTCCAATGGGCCGGACAAGCCGTGATGGCCAACCGTATGCATAGACAAGTCTTGACGGACGTCCACGAAAAATTTGGCATTTTTGACGTCGGAATCCGGATCACCCCAAAAATGGTGTGCTATAGCACACGAAAATCGTCGAAATGAGGCGTATGCTCGCTTGGGGCTCGTTTGACCCTCCAATGGGCCGGACAAGCCGTGATGGCCAACCGTATGCATAGACAAGGTCTTGACGGACGTCCACGAAAAAATTTGGCATTTTTGACGTCGGAATCCGGATCACCCAAAAATGGTGTGCTATAGCACACGAAAATCGTCGAAATGAGGCGTATGCTCGCTTCGGGGCCGTTTTGACCCTCCAAATGGGCCGCACAAGCCGTGATGGCCAACCGTATGCCTAGACAAGGTCTTGACGACGTCCACGAAAAAATTGGCATTTTGACGTCGAAATCCGGATCACCCAAAAATGGTGTGCTATAGCACACGAAAATCGTCGAAATGAGGCGAATGCTCGCTTTCGGGGCTCGTTTGAACCTCCAAATGGGACGGACAAACCGTGATGGCCAACCGTATGCATAGACAAGGTCTTGACGGATGTCTACGAAAAAATTTGGCATTTTTGACGTCGGAATCCGGATCACCCAAAAAATGGTGTGCTATAGCACACGAAAATCGTCGAAATGAGGCGTATGCTCGCTTCGGGGCTCGTTTGACCCTCCAAATGGGCCGTACAAGCCGTGATGGCCAACCGTATGCATAGACAAGGTCTTGACAGACGTCCACGTAAAAATTTGGCATTTTTGACGTCGGAATCCGGATCACCCAAAAAATGCTGTGCTATAGCACACGAAAATCGTCAAAATGAGGCGTATGCTCGCTTCGGGGCTCGTTTGACCCTCCAAATGGGCCGGACAAGCCGTGATGGCCAACCGTATGCATAGACAAGGTCTTTAAGGACGTCCACTAAAAAATTTGGCATTTTTAACGTCGAAATCCGGATCACCCAAAAAATGGTGTGCTATAGCACACGAAAATCGTCGAAATGAGGCGTATGCTCGCTTCGGGGCTCGTTTGACCATCCAAATGGGCCGGACAAACCGTGATGGCCAACCGTATGCATAGACAAGGTCTTGACGGACGTCTACGAAAAAATTTGGCATTTTTGACATCGAAATCCGGATCACTTAAAAAATGGTGTGCTATAGCACACGAAAATCGTCGAAATGAGGCGTATGCTCGCTTCAGGGCTCGTTTGACCCTCCAAATGGGCCGGACAAGACGTGATGGCCAACCGTATGCCTAGACAAGGTCTTGACGGACGTCCACGAAAAAATTTGGCATTTTTGACGTCGGAATCCAGATCACCCAAAAAATGGTGTGCTATAGCACACGAAAATCGTCGAAATGAGGCGTATGCTCGCTCGTGGCTCGTTTAACCTCCAAATGGGCCGGACAAACCGTGAAGCCAACCGTATGCATAGACAAGGTCTTGACGGACGTCCACGAAAAAATTGGCATTTTGACGTCGGAATCCGGATCACCCAAAAAAGGTGTGCTATAGCACACGAAAATCGTCGAAATGAGGCGTATGCTCACTTCGGGGCTCGTTTGACCCTCAAATGGCCGGCAAGCCGTGATGGCCAACCGTATGCATAGACAAGGTCTTGACGGACGTCCACGTAAAATTTGGCATTTTTGACGTCGGAATCCGGATCACCAAAAAATGGGTGCTATAGCACACGAAAATCGTCGAAATGAGGCGTTATGCTCGTTCGGGCTCGTTTGACCTCCAAATAGGCCGGACAAGCCGTGATGGCCAACCGTATGCAGAGACAAGGTCTTGACGGACGTCCACGAAAACATTTGGCATTTTTGACGTTGGAATCCGGATCACTTAAAAAATGGTGTGCTATAGCACACGAAAATCGTCGAATGAGGCGTATGCTCGTTCGGGCTCGTTTGACCCTCCAAATGGGCGGACAAGCCGTGATGGCCAACCGTATGCATAGACAAGGTCTTGACGGACGTCCACGAAAAATTGACATTTTTGACGTCGGATCCGGATCACCCAAAAAAATGGTGTGCTATAGCACACGAAAATCGTCGAAATGAGGCGTATGCTCGCTTCGGGGCTCGTTTGACCCTCCTAATGGGCCGGACAAGCCGTGATGGCCACCGTATGCAAAGACAAGGTCTTGACGGACGGCCACGAAAAAGTTTACATTTTTGACGTCGGAATCCGGATCACCCAAAAATGAGTGCTATTAGCACACGAAAATCGTTGAAATGAGGCGTATGCTCGTCGAGCTCGTTTGACCCTCCAAATGGGCCGGACAAGCCGTGATGGCCAACCGTATTGCATAGACAAGGTCTTGACGGACGTCGACGAAAAAATTTGGCATTTTGACGTCGGAATCCGGATCACCCAAAAATGGTGTGCTATAGCACACAAAATGAGGTGTATGCTCGCGTCGGGGCTCGTTGACCCGCCAAATGGGCCGAAACAAGCCGTGATGGCCAACCGTATGCACAGACAAGGTCTTGACGGACGTCCACAAAAATTTGGCATTTTTGACGTCGGAATCCGGATCACCCAAAAAATGGTGTGCTATAGCACATGAAAATCGTCGAAATGAGGCGTATGCTCGCTTCGGGCTCGTTGACCCTCCAAAGGCCGAACAAGCCGTGATGGCCAACCGTATGCATAGACAAGGTCTTGACGGACGTCCACGAAAAAATTTGGCATTTTGACGTCGGAATCCGGATCACCCAAAAAATGGTGTGCTATAGCACACGAAAATCGTCGAAATGAGGCGTATGCTCGCTTCGGGGCCCGTGTGACCCTCCAAATGGGCCGGACAAGACGTGATGGCCAACCGTATGCAGACAAGGTCTTGACGGACGTCCACGAAAAAATTTGGCATTTTTGACGTCGGAATCCGGATCACCCAAAAAATGGTGTGCTATAGCACACGAAAATCGTCGAAATGAGGCGTATGCTCGCTTCATGGCTCGTTTGAACCTCCAAATGGGCCGGACAAACCGTGATGGCCAACCGTATGCATAGAAAAGGTCTTGACGGACGTCCACGAAAAATTTGGCATTTTTGACGTCGGAATCCGGATCACCCAAAAAATGGTGTGCTATAGCACACGAAAATCGTCGAAATGAGGCGTATGCTCGCTTCGGGGCTCGTTTGACCCTCCAAATGGGCCGGACAAGCCGTGATGGCCAACCGTATGCATAGACAAGGTCTTGACGGACGTCCACGTACAAATTTGGCATTTTTGACGTCGGAATCCGGATCACCCAAAAAATGTTGTGCTATAGCACACGAAAATCGTTGAAATGAGGCGTATGCTCGCTTCGGGGCTCGTTTGACCCTCCAAATGGGCCGGAAAAGCCGTGATGGCAAACCGTATGCATAGACAAGGTCTTGACGGACGTCCACGAAAAAATTTGGCATTTTTGACGTCAGAATCCGGATCACCCAAAAAATGGTGTGCTATAGCACACAAAATGAGGCGTATGCTCGGTCGGGCGTTTGACGCCAAATGGCCGAACAAGCCGTGATGGGCAACCGTATGCACAGACAAGGTCTTGACGGACGTCACGAAAAATTTGGCATTTTTGACGTCGGAATCCGGATCACCCAAAAATGGTGTGCTATAGCACACAAAAATCGTAGAAATGAGGCGTAGCTCGCTTCGGGGCTCGTTGACCCTCCAAATGGGCCGGACAAGTCGTGATGGCCAACCGTATGTATAGAACAGGTCTTGACGGATGTCCACGAAAAAATTTGGCATTTTGACGTCGGAATCCGGATCACCCAAAAAATGGTGTGCTATAGTACACGAAAATCGTCGAAATGAGGCGTATGCTCGCTTCGGGGCTCGTTTGACCCTACAAATGGGCCGGACAAACCGTGATGGCCAACCGTATGCATAGACAAGGTCTTGACGGACGTCTACGAAAAAAATTGGCAATTTGACGGGAATCCGGATCACCCCAAAAATGGTGTGCTATAGCACACGAAATCGTCAAAATGAGGCGTATGCTCGCTTCGGGGCTCGTTTGACCCTCCAAATGGGCGGACAAGCCGTGATTGCCACCGTATGCATAGACACGGTCTTGAAGGACGCCCACAAAAAAATTGGCATTTTTGACGTCGGAATCCGGATCACCCAAAAAATGGTGTGCTATAGCACACGAAAATCGTCGAAATGAGGCGTGTGCTCGCTTCGGGGCTTGTTTGACCCTCCAAATGGGCCGTACAAACCGTGATTGCCAACCGTATGCATAGACAAGGTCTTGACGGACGTCCACGAAAAAACTTGGCATTTTGGACGTCGGAATTCGGATCACCCAAAAAATGGTGTGCTATAGCACACGAAAATCTTCGAAATGAGGCGTATGCTCGCTTCGGGGCTCGTTTGACCCTCCAAATGGGCCGGACAAGCCGTGATGGCCAACCGTATGCATAGACAAGGTCTTGACAGACGTCCACGAAAAAATTTGGCATTTTTGACGTCGGAATATGGATCACCCAAAAAATGGTGTGCTATAGCACACGAAAATCGTCGAAATGAGGCGTATGCTCACTTCGGGGCTCGTTTGACCCTCCAAATGGGCCGAACAATCCGTGATGGCCAACCGTATGCATAGACAAGGTCTTGACGGATGTCCACGAAAAAATTTGGCATTTTTGACGTCAGAATCCGGATCACCCAAAAAATGGTGTGCTATAGCACACGAAAATCGTCGAAATGAGGTGTATGCTCGCTTCGGGGCTCGTTTGACCCTCCAAATGGGCCGAACAAGCCGTGATGGCCAACCGTATGCATAGACAAGGTCTAGACTGACGTCCACGAAAAAATTTGGCATTTTTGATGTCGGAATCCAGATTACCCAAAAAATGGTATGCTATAGCACACGAAAATCGTCGAAATTAGGCGTATGCTCGCTTCGGGGCTCGTTTGACCCTCCAAATGGGCCGGACAATCCGTGATGGCCAACCGTATGCATAGACAAGGTCTTGACGGACGTCCACGAAAAAATTTGGCATTTTTGACGTCGGAATCCGGATCACCCAAAAATGGTGTGCAATAGCACACGAAAATCATCAAAATGAGGCGTATGCTCGCTTCGGGGCTCGTCTGACCCTCCAAATGGGCCGGATAAACCGTGATGGCCAACCGTATGCATAGACAACGTCTTGACGGACGTCCACGAAAAAATTTGGCATTTTTGACGTCGGAATCCGGATCACCCAAAAAATGGTGTGCTATAGCACACGAAAATCGTCGAAATGAGGCGTATGCTCGCTTCGGGGCTCGTTTGACCCTCCAAATGGGCCGGACAAGCTGTGATGGCCAACCGTATGCATAGACAAGGTCTTCACGGATGTCCACGAAAAAATTTGGCATTTTTGACGTCAGAATCCGGATCACCCATAAAATGGTGTGCTATAGCACACGAAAATCGTCGAAATGAGGCGTATGCTCGCTTCGGGGCTCGTTTGACCCTCCAAATGGGCCGGACAAGCAATGATGGCCAACCGTATGCATAGACAAGGTCTTGACGGACGTCCACGAAAAAATTTGGCATTTTTGGCGTCAGAATCCGGATCACCCAAAAAATGGTGTGCTATAGCACACGAAAATCGTCGAAATGAGGTGTATGCTCGCTTCGGGGCTCGTTTGACCCTCCAAATGGGCCGGACAAGCCGTGATGGCCAACCGTATGCATAGACAAGGTCTTGACGACGTCCACGAAAAAATTTGGCATTTTTGACATCGGAATCCGGATCACCCAAAAATGGTGTGCTATAGCACACGAAAATCGTCGAAATGAGGCGTATGCTCGCTTCGGGGCTCGTTTGACCCTCCAAATGGGCCGGACAAGCCGTGATGGCCAACCGTATGCATAGACAAGGTCTTGACGGACGTACACGAAAAAATTGGCATTTTTGACGTCGGAATCCGGATCACCCAAAAAATGGTGTGCTATAGCACACGAAAATCGTCGAAATGAGGCGTATGCTCGCTTCGGGGCTCGTTTGACCCTCCAAATAGGCCGGACAAGCTGTGATGGCCAACCGTATGCATAGACAAGGTCTTGACGGACGTCTACGAAAAAATTTGGCATTTTTGACGTCGGAATCCGGATCACCCAAAAAATGGTGCTATAGCACACGAAAATCGTCGAAATGAGGCGTATGCTCGCTTCGGGGCTCGTTTGACCCTCCAAATGGGCCGGACAAACCGTGATGGCCAACCGTATGCATAGACAAGGTCTTGATGGACGTCGACAAAAAAATTTGGCATTTTTGACGTCGAAAATCCGGATTACCCAAAAAATGGTGTGCTATTGCAATGGCTCTGAGGACCAATTGGATGCATAGACAAGGTCTTGACGGATGTCCACAAAAATTTTTTTAGAATTTTTGACGTTGGAATCCGGATCACCCTAAAAATGATTTGCTATAGCACACGCAAATCGTCTAAATAGTGGGTATGCGCGCTTCAGAGCTCGTTTGACCTTTAAAATGGGTTAAACTGTCCATGAGGTCAGACCAGATGCATAGACAAGTTCTAGATGGATGTCCACAAAAATTTTTGGCATTTTTACGTCAGAATCCGGATCACCCGAAAAATGGTTTGTATAGCACACGAAAATCGTCTAAATGAGGGGTATGCGCTTCAGGGCTCGTTTGACCTTGAAAATGGGTCGAACTGGCCACGATGGCTAACTGGCTACATTGCCAAGGTTTTAAAGGGCCTCCACAAAAAATTTTGGCATTTTTGACGTCGTAATGGGGGTATGCGCGCTTCACGGCTTGTTTGACCTTGAAAATGGATCGGACTGGACATGATGGCCAACTGGATGCATAGCCAAGGTCCTGACGGATGTCCACAAAAAAAATTGGAATTTTTGACGTTTGATTTCGGATCACCCAAAAAATGGTTTGTTATAGCACACGAAAATCATTGAAATGGGGGGGGGTGCGCACTTCAGGACTCGTTTGACCTTGAAAATGGGTCAGACTGGCTCTGAGGGCCAACTGTATGCATAGACAAGGTATTGACAGACGTACACAAAATTTTTTGGAATTTTTGACTTTAGAATCCATATCACCCTAATAAAAGGTTTGCTATAACACAAGAAAATCGTCTAAATAGTGGGTATGCGCGCTTCGGGGCTCGTTTGACCTTTAAATAGGGTTCGAAAGGCAATGAGGTCCAACCATATGCATAGACAAGGTCTAGACGGACTTTTACAAAAAAAAATTGGCATTTTTTACGTCTTAATCCGGATCACCCAAAAAATTGTTTGCTATAGCACACGAAAATCGTCGAAATAGGGGTATGCACGCTTTGGGGCTCGTTTGACCTTAAAAATGGTTCGGAATGGAAGTGATGGCCAACTGTATGCATAATCAAGGTCTTGATGGACGTCCAAAAAAAATTTGGAATTTTTGATGTCTTAATCCGGATCACCCAAAAATGGTTTTGTATAGCACACGAAAATCATCAAAATGGGGGTATGCGCACTTCAGTGCTCGTTTGAACTTAAAAATGGGTAAGACTGGCTTTGAGGGCCAACTGTGCGCATAGACAAGGTCTTGACAGACGTCCACAAATTTTTTTTGAATTTTTGACTTTGGAATTCGGATCACCCTAATAAAAGGTTTGCTATAGCACACGAAAATCGTCTAAATAGTGGGTATGAGCGCTTCGGGGCTCGTTTGACCTTTAAATAGGGTTGGAATGACAATGAGGTCCAACCGCATGCATAGCCAAGGTCTATACGGACGGCCACAAAATTTTTGGCATTTTTTACGTTGTAATCCGGATCACCCAAAAATTATTTGCTATAGCACACAAAAATCTTTGAAATAGGGTATGCACGCTTTGGGGCTCGTTTGACCTTAAAAATGGTTCGAAGTGGAAGTGAGGGCCAACTGTATGCATAGAAAAGGTCTTGACAGACGTCCACAAATTTTTTTGGAATTTTTGACTTTGGAATCCGGATCACCCTAATAAAAGGCTTGTTATAGCACACGAAAATCGTCTAAATGGGAGGTATGCGCGCTTCGGGGCTCGTTTGACCTTGAAAATGGGTCGGACTGGCCGTGATGGCCAACCGACTGCACAACAAAGGTCTTGAAGGACCTCCCCAATTTTTTTTTTGCATTTTTGACATCAGAATCCGAATCACCCAAAAAATTGTTTGCTATAGCACATGAAAATAGTCAAAATAGGGGTATGCGCGCTTTGGGGCTCGTTTGACCTTGAAAATTGTTCGGAGTGGAAGAGATGGACAACTGGATGCATAGTCAAGGTCTTTACGGACGTCCACAAAAAATTTTGAAATTTTTGACGTCGGAATCCGTATCAACCAAAAAAAAGTTTGCTATAGCACACGAAAATTATCGAAACGGGGGGTATGCTCGCATCGTGGCTCGTTTGACCTTTAAAATGGGTCGGACTGGCCGTGAGGGCCAACCGGCTGCATAGCCAATGTCTTGACGGACGTCCACAAAAAGTTTGGCTTTTTTTACTTTGGAATTCGGATCACCCAAAAATTATTTGCTATAGCACACGAAAATCGTCGAGATGGGGGTATGCGCGCTTCGGGGCTTGTTTGACCTTTAAAATGGGCTGGAATGGCCGTGAAGGTCAACCACCAAGGTCTTGACGGATGTCCACAAAAAAATTTGGCATTTTTGACGTCGGAATCCGAATCACCCAAAAATGGTTTACTATAACACACAAAAATAGTCTAAATGGGGGTATGCACGCTTCGGGGCTTGTTTGACCTTGAAAATTGGTCGGACTGGCCGTGATGGCCAACCGGCTGCACAGCCAAGGTCTTGAAGGATCTCCACAAAAAATTTGACATTCTTGGCATCGGAATCCGAATCACCCAAAAAATTGTTTGCTATAGCACACGAAAATAGTCGAAATAGGGGTATGCGCGCTTTGGGGCTCGTTTGACCTTGAAAATAAGTGATGGCACTGTCTTCATAGCCAAGGTCTTGACGGACGTCCACAAAAAAATTTGAAATTTTTGACGTCGGAATCCGGATCACCCAAAAAAATGGTTAGTTATAGCACATGAAAATCGTTTGGACTAAAGCACACGAAAATCAGTAAAATGAGCTCGTTTGACTTTCAAAATGGTTCGTTTTGGCCATCAAGGCCAACTGGTTCCATAGATTACGTCTTAATAGACGTCCATGAAAAATTTGGGCGAAAAAGATGTTTGGATCACTGAAATTCCATGGATGATAGTACACAAAAATCGATAAAATGGGGTATACCTGCTTCGGGCCTCATTTGACCTTGAAAATGTGTCGTTTCAGCCGTCAGGGTCAACTAGCTCCATAACTAACATTTTAATGGACGTCCACAAAATTTTTGGCAAAAAAGACATCAGAATTTTGGATCACCAAAAATCCATGAACTATAACACATGAAATTGAAAAAATGGGTGGTTTACCTGCTTCGGGGCACGTTTGACGTTAAAATGGGTCATTTTGGACGTCAAGGCTAACTGACTCCATAGTTAACATCCTAACAAACATCCACAATTTTTTTTAGCAAAAACGATGTCGGAATTCTGGATCATCAAATAAGATCGTGGACTATAGCACAAGAAAATAGGTAAAATGAGAAGTTTACCTGTTTCGAGGCTTGTTTGACCTTCAAAATGTTCCGTTTGGCCGTCACGGCCAACTAGTTCCATAGATAACGTCCTAACGGACATCTATGAAAAAATTGGGCAAAAACGACGTCAAAATTCCGGATCACCAAAAATCCATAGATTATAGTAAACGAAAAACAACAAAATAGAGTATACTTGCTTCGTGGCTCGTTTGACCTTGAAAATGGGCCGTTTTGGCCATTAGGGCCAACTAGATCCATAACTAACGTCTTTCCAGATCACCAAAAATTCATAGACTATAATACACGAAAATCGGTAAAATGAGGTTTACCTGCTTCGGGGCTCGTTTAACCTTGAAAATGGATCGTTATGATCGTCAGGGTCAACTGACTCCATAGATAACATCTTAGCGGATGTCCACGAAAAAATTGGGCAAAAATGATATCGAAATTCTAGATTACGAAAAATCCATGTACTATAGTACTTGAAAAATAATAAAATTGGTGGTTTACCTGCTTCGGGATTTATTATGAATTTTAATAAATCATGTACAAATAGTTAGGGGAAGGGTATACAAAATGTTGTTTTCAGAATTATATAAATTCTGGATTTATATAATCAACGACTGAATTTATGCAAATTCTGAATTTATACAATTAACAAATCAAATAACAACAATTCGTGAAATTGTAGCCACAAATTGAAAAATTACATAATATACTCTAAATGTTTATCATTATGCGTAATTTTCCAATAATCTTTAGATGGACCATTATTTAAGTTAAATTTTTCAAACAAAAAAAATAGCTATCCGAAAAGACTATAATATCCTTGATTGGGCTTTGATTTGATGCTATTCAAGTCCAATATCAAGCCTTGATTGGGCTTTAATTTGATGCTATTAAAGTCCAACTTCAAGCCCAATAATGGATGAAGACTGAGGTAGAGCATTGTCGGGTCTTCTTCATCATCAAAATCATCCTTCCTTTTTCAGATTTCAGAAAGAAAACAAAAAACAAATTGAATGGAGGAACAGAAGCGGAAATGGAGGCGAATCTCTAAGATTTCCACTGATATTTCTCTTATCAACAGTCTTGATGATGGCTGCCTTATGCATATCTTCAGTTTTCTCTCCCCAATTCCAGGTATTAAACAAATTCCTCTATCATTTCCTTTGCTTTTGAAACACGTTTCAAGTTTCAGCTGAATTTACTGTTACTTTGGCTCTAAATTTGCAAACCCCAGTTCTTATTTTTCTTCATTTCAAGGTTACGAAAGATCGATTTTGTTTTTTTTTTTTTTTTGGGTTTCTCAGTTCTATTCGTATTTAGTATCTTAATTGATAATTCCCTTCATTGTTCTCATCATAGTTGATTTACAAAACCCTACTCAATAAGAAGTTGCAAAGATTGGATTTTTCTGTGCATTGAGGCCTGATGGACTTCATCCTTGTTAATTTTGAGCTTAGTTGGCAGTTTATTTGCTTAAAAAATGAAAAACATATATAATAAGACTAGGATTCGCACCGAAATGATTTACCTCTTCAATCAAAAAAACAATTTCAGAATCATTGTTATAAAGTTAAGGCTTCAAAGGATTGAAAATGGCTGCCAAAAATTCGAATTCACATGGCCAACAAAGAGAAGTTTTGCAGATCTAATTTCACCTTGTTGACAGCTCATCAACTGAGGTGGTTATTAATTCCATTCTAAAATTGTTGAACCTGCACAAATGAAGTGTGCAACTGAAAATCCGAATATAGTTTAAGGAGGTAGTTATGTCTTCCCCCATTTCCGTCCATATAGCTGAATTTTAGGCTTTGAAGCACTTAAACAAGAGAACAACTTGATTTTTCCTGTAAGTTTGTGCTCATCTTCTCTTTTTTCTATTGGTTCTCTGAGAGAGATAACTATAGATTTCTGTGTCTTCATTCACCAGCTGCCGCAATAACCTGAGTGTATACTCACCTTTCTTTTACTTTTTTTCTCCATTCTCTATATTCTTTTTGTGAAATATCCTTGTTGCTTTATAAGCTCAGGCATTGATGAGGCAAGGTTAACCTTAACGTGTTAGCTCAATGTTATTGTAGGAGCATATAATTGAACACTTCACCATATGCATCTACTTCTGTTTCGAGGTTTGAATAGTGCAAGTTGTCTTATTGTGGCCAATGAATTTTAAGAGCTCTTATCATTACTTGGTTAAAAGGAGAAAAATAATAGAAAAGCTTGTGTACTCATATCCCTAACAGGCAGTGAGTACTGAGTAGTGGTTTTTAAGCACCAGCACCACTGTTATCTTAATTTATTGGATTAGCAGAAACGAGATCAATTTCATTCTTAGTTTTAGAACTTCTTGTGGGTGTCGGTGGTCATTTGTGTCTTGTTACTTTTTAATTTTGTTTTATTTGGGCTGGGGGATTCATTTTGGATTTGCACTGTGCTTCATTTTTTTTAGCATGCTCCAACCATCTGTTTTTAGATTTTACGATAGACCACATTCATAGTGCTATGTGATTTTTTTCTGTCACAACTTGCTGTTGAGTTGCAGATCGGTATAACACCGCCCTCGTTTGCCACAGATGGCGATTCTTGGCATGCCATCCTCGGCTTTGGTTGCGAGTAGACCGTGCTGTGAAGGATTTATCTCAGCCTGGAGTTTATCCGAACATTGAGATGGCCGTCTCTGCTGCAAGGTTAGCATTTTGTTTTAGCTTATTTTCTCTGTTATGATCTTCGTCTTACAAGCTGGCTTCATATATGGATGCTGTTCAGGCCTGGCGACACTATACTGATTGCTGCAGGAGGCAGCCATCATGTGTCAAATATTCAGATTGAAAAGCCACTTTGCTTGGTAACTTCAAAATGTTAACCTTAGATTACTTTATATACTTAAAGCGTACAAGATGTTGGGTCTTTTGATGTGTTTTGAATCTTCTGAGATTTCTGATAGTTATTTTAAAGCTATATATTTATGTGAAGTCACATTGTAGCTATTTCCACTCATATGATGCACTTGGGACGAAAATTTTCTTCCTTGCCATATAAGCATATGCCTTGCAAGAGTAAAATAAATGCATGCAAGTTATCTGAGACAGCACTAGCCTTTAGCTGCCTCAACTTCCTTTTTACAGATTGGTGCAGGTGAGAGTCCTGATGATACAACCCTTATTTGCTCCCGCGGCTCAGACAGGTTTGTGAGACCTTCATCACTTTTACTTCTTTTTCTCCTTGATCAACTTGATGGTGTGCCTTGAATTAGAGCATCAGATTCTTTTTGCAATTCTGATCAAATACTAAACGAACCATAACAACATTGCATTACTTGATCTTCAATTCTGTCTATGCAATGCTTTTTAAGATGTCTATTATTGCCAAGTTTGTACACGAACAGTTGACCCAAATTTGAATTTGCTCTCTGATATTTGGAACTGTTTTCACTTGCCATTGTATGCATGTGTGTTCTTTTTTTCTGAACAGCGCATTGGAGTTCATGTCCACGTGTAAGCTGGCTAATTTGACTGTGAGGACAGAGCTTGGTTGCTGCTTGCTTCATAGAAGCGGGAAGCTCACAGTTGATGGGTGCATTCTTCAGTGCGAGTCGAACCCTCTTGACCATCTCTCCTATGCAATTATTAGTACTGCTGGTGCGGCTGAAGTCATCCCCTCAGCACTCAAAACTTGTAGTGATGCTGTTTCGGTTCTGAAAACTCAAATTGCAGGAGGTGCCAAAGCTGTCCTAACCAGTGGGACACTTTCATTGCAACGAGTACGAGTCATTTATACTCGCACATCACTCTTCTTCTGGTTTGACGTAGAAGGCAGCGACAAAAATACAGTGCAACCTGCACCTGTTGAATTGCCAATTAGTTAGTCAATCTGCTGTTCCATTCCATTTGTTGTATCCTTTCTGTCACCTATCTTGAAAAGAGGAAAGGGGCTGATAAAGGGTTGGTTGTAACATATTGTTCAAATTATGTACTCGATTTTACTGTATCATTGTGCAAGAGTTCTTTGTTCTTCAACAACAACTTGTAACCTGGTAATGGCTCGCACATCAGCTTATCGATTCCTTCGTAAGGATTTATTCCTGAATTTTACAAGTGACAAGCTATTCTCACATGTAGTTCACCCAATGGGGAAATCCAATCCAATGAGTTAGTAGAGCTAGGCTTGACTTAAAGATTGGGATCGGGTTAGACATCAAAGACAGAGAGAAGTGTATAAGTGCAGAAAAAGTATTGGGCTTGACATCAAAGCATATATGTGTAGAAAGGGTAAAGTGCCAGAAAAAACAATCGCAGAGGAAGCTTCTCGCGCCCCACCACTAAGCATTGTGTTACTCTAGTCAATAAACAGCGTTAAAGTGGTTCCAAATGACCTAGAAGAGGCCCTGGGAACGTCCCACCACAAACTCATATCCCATGAGAGCGCAAATCTCAACATTTCTCTCACGGACACAAAATCTCATCAAAACACCGTTTAAATTGTTGACAACCCAAATGAATGAACCAATGGACAAAACTTTTCAGTCATCAAATAGCACGACAATATCACAAAGGAAAACTACGCCAAGCTCATTAAAAAAGTCATATATAATCTCAAGCACAAAATTTAAGCACAAATCTGATCTCCAGAATCAATCTACGCTCCAAGATCGGTATGTTCTCTTCATCTGTTTATTGCAGTCAGTACAATGTAAGTGTAGCCTCTTGGACTATGACCACTGAACTTGTGCTATTGACTATAACGCCAGTTGTTCAAGGCGTCTTTACAGGAACATCTGGGTAGACGTTTGACAGAAGAATGTGGTTGTATCATGTACTTGTAATAAATCCAAGGAGAGCACTCCTTCTGCAGCTTGTTTTTCAGCTGAATGAGTTACCTGAACATCAATCAACTATAGGATTAGTTCGTACTGAAACCTAAAATGTTCGGATGCAATACCTAACGAGACTTTCTTTGAGCTGAAACTACTTAATATTCACAGACTTTCTTGGAATTCAAGTTCTTGGCTTTTTCTTATTTCAGCAGTTTTTACCGCTCAAACTACTTTGCAATACTAGCTAGAACGTTGAACAAGGCTAATAACATATTTCATTCAGGTGGAAGACAGGTTTACCATAGGCGATTCAAGGCTGCAGTATCACAGTGCTATGAACAAATAAAAGAGGAAAAGTAGATGTTTCAAGTGTGAGTCCAATTAAGAGGAAGAAATGAATAAAGAAAAAGAAAACGCCTTCCATGCAACAATTCCACATACGTAGCCTTGTTGCTACATCACAGACCTACTACAAAGTCAAATTATTGGACACCGTAACTTAAACAAATGCATTGATGCTAAGAAGCTTAACCAAAAAGTAATAATACCTCTCTAATATTTCTAGGACAGCTGAAGCTTGATACTATTTCAAGAGACCGATTTCTGTTTCACCACAATATCATCAGCAGAATAATAGTCTGCTATGAGCCGGTACATGAATGAAGCATTATGTCCACCCCTGAAACAGCAAAAGAGAATAAGCGCAGAGTTTTAAAATAGAAAGGGAACAGAAAGCAGAAATGTAATAAAAGATCATGTAGTCAAATCAGAGAACCGATATTGCAAACACCGTTATATGATTCCGTATTGCCAAAAAGGGAACATATTAAAATATAAGAAAATTAAATATTCACACACTATCAGTTTGCACACTCAATATTGATCAGACAGATTTCCCATGGATATTTCTTCTTGCTTTTAAGCATATTGAGTTATAAATTCATCTCATGCATCTTAATGTCGGGTTACATCATCGTCAATTAGCATTCACCAAGGAGTTTACATGAAGAAATACATTCTCAAAAATACTAATAGTAAGGGAACTCACGTGTCTGTTATAAACAAACTAACAAGATTTGGTGGCACATAATCAAATGCGGGATTAACAACATCAAGTAGAGGGGAACCAGAGCTGCTCTCAAAATCCAGGCAATCTGAGAATTCTCCAAAGTCCAGAAGCTCAGCTGGTGATTTCAATTCATTTAGCAAGACTTCTGGATTGTGTGGATACAAAGGACATAACTGTTGCACAAACAAGTAGTTACACAATGATTCTCAGTTAAAGCAGATGTAGTAAGAAAAGATATTTGTCCTGAGAAAAACAGTTCACAACTTTTTATCGTTTTTCCTCAATTAAACTACGAGAATACCAAGTAGCCTTTCAAAATAACCCATGTCCTACAATGGTAGTGTGACTTGTTTAGCTGCCTTCTTCATTCTCCATGCGCCAGGTTCCAGTTTATAAGAGTCTTGTTTATCTTATCCATCTCAATAGGTATGTAATCTTTTTCAAATCTATTTGACATAGTATGATGCTTAAAATATACGATATATTTCTTTCGAGGTGGGAAATTTGTAGTTCTATACTTGCAAGATTTCAGTTAGCATTTGTAAAATCTATACTCTTAAGTGGTAGTAGAGTAAAAACCAGTTCCCTTTCCCCATAAAGTTTCATGTTTCTGGTTTCATTTCAAACTATTAATATGACTTGTGAGATATAATCATTACCTTTCTGTAATGGCATATCATAATTGGATAATACCTCCCATTGAACAATACCCTAGAGCAATGCAACTTCAACCATGAAATATATAGAATAGTTCTTTAGGCATCACTGCTAATCGGGCTACCGGCTAGAGACTAATAGTGGCATGACACGAAGATTAGATGCATTTGTGTGTTTTTTGTGGTTCTAAGATAGTAAGGATTGAGGAGCCAAGATGTGTCATGGTAGTCCTATAGTTGTCAGCTTCAGTGTTGATACTTGGTGGGAAATAAAACCGGATGGATGTCACCAAAATGCAACATTGCATTCACTGATTGCTTATTGACATCCTTTTGCATAGACAACACTGTTAACTAGCGAACATTAACCTTTTATTAGGTCACTCCAGCTCCCAAAATGATCTCTTCAAAGCTTTTAAGAAATGCTCTAGACCTTTCATGGATACAAAATCAAACCAAGACAGACCTCTCTTTATACCTTAGTCTAATTAGAGCACTTCATGTTCTCCATGATGCTTTGACCAGTGAGGGAACCTCTCCTGCTTATTTCCAAGTAAAATTCTACTTAAACTCAAATAGTTCTTTTATCCATCAATTTCAGAGGCAAAATCATAGGTGCTAATACTGCAGCATCAAAAACAGATTCTAGGCTACAAGGACTACATTACAGTCAGCAGGAGAAAATTCCAATATATACATAATCTGTTTTATGGAATTAGTTCTTTAATTTTGAAAAGAACTAGAAGTTGGAGTAAAATATATTGATTGCCTGAAGGATCAACCCAATGCCTTAGTGATGCTAAATTACCTTGTGAGTGCCTGCAAGAACAACAAAGGGAACAGCATGCCTCTGAGCTGCTAGAGCCACCATGTTCATTCCAACAGGTGCAATAACCCCACCATTGGCCATGACAGTGTGAGCTCCAACAACCACCTTTTCACAGGAAATATCAGAATTCAGGTAAAAGACTATGGCCTCATTATTAAATGCTAGAAGTTACAGCACCAACATACCATGTTGACTCTTGAGATGATAGCAAAAACAGCAGAATCAGTGATCACTGTGGTCTGCAGACCCCTGGCAACCAATTCTTTTGCAAGGGCATGCCCCTGGTACCTTAAGTAAAACCAAGGAGGGACAATCAAACAAGTAGAAGAAACAGATAATTATAAAAGAAGGAAACTACAGAAACCGTACAGTATTACAACACTTAATGATCAAAGATAAGCCACTTCTCCAACCTTGGGGCACCCTCAGCCACAAAAACCCGGAAAGATCTCTTCTTTTCCTTTGCAGCACATAGAAATTCCATCACTGTCCTTGAATTGCCTAAAGTTAAGATTACCTCACTGAAAAGAAAGTAGGAAGAGACAACAATTAAAAGGTGAAGAAAGAATTGGAATACATATAACTGGATGCAATAAATAAGAGAAGAAAGAGTTGGAATACATATAACTGGATTAGAGAGGAAAGCGTCAACCTCCCATACTTTTCAATCCGTAAACAGCTACTAGAAATAGCGAGAATTTTATATGAAAACTTAAATAATGCATTTGAAAATAGTTTTGAATTGACTCTGCGACAATAAGCTCCCTTTATGTGTCAGTCCAACTTACCTAGTTGAGTGCACATCTGTTTGACTTCACTGAACATATAGGTCAACCAAACTGAATTTCTTATTCTTTTAGTTTGCAGGCATGCCGTATAGGGGCTACCATAGACCATCATAATTCTAGATAACAACTACTAATACGATCCCCGTGTAGCAGAGGAGACCCTGGTTGAAATTGTTGTCATTTTCATGATAAACAGAAAATATTGTTACTAAAGCAGATCTCACCAATAGATTTCTGACAATCCCATTGGCAATCCCTTACCAGAAAGTTTTATACTCAACATGAAATAAAAGATCTAAGAGGCAGGCTTAACATAAGACTCTTGCAAAGCTCTATTAAAAGGCTATTTATTAAAAAAGATTCAGTAGAAGGTTATGTTATTACATTGTAATTGGCTAGTAATTTTTGTGTAGTTTATTCATACTTGTACCATCACTCTAATGCCTCCACTTGGGTAACAAAGCCCATGCTATGCAATTGGATAAGTAATAATAAACTTGACAGATCAAAAGAACAAGAAAGAAAGAGAACTACACAAAAATACTAGTGCTGCCCCAACTAATGGGGATTGTTTCTTGCTGTAACCAAAAATTGGCAGAAGTCCAAGAATACTGAATGATGGAAGACTTCATATAATATTGAAATGCCTTGCTGATTTTGCTTGTGTTCCTATAGGTCAATAATCATTGATAACCGACAAGAATGTGGCACTTATCTTTGAACTTGACCTCAAAGGCTCAAACAAAGAAATAATTCCAATTACTTGATGCTTTATAACAACCAGTTTTAAGTAAACTATAGTTCCCAGATTCTAGGCGTTATTATATATACCCTTTGGAAATGGAAGGACAGCCTTTAAGTGTTGTGACCTGTAAAGCACTTTATGCTGATTTATTGTGTTAGTTCCATATAGCCGACCCCAATTAGCTTGGTAGTTGACACCAAATATCAGAAATATGAATAGGGGAAAAAACTGACAGCCAAATCACAAAAGAGTGAGAAAGAAGATACTTGTGATGAATATGCTCAACTGCTTGTTCAGCAATCTGTTCATGGCAGGTAGCAATATCTTGAATAAGTTCATTAACAGCCTCAATGACATTATGTTTTAGTTTCTTGCTCGTTGAATTCTTATCAGCAGCTGTAAAGAAAATGTGAAACAAGTCACAACCTGACCAAACTCATTTCTTGTAATCCCAGTAGCAACAGTTTACAATTTCTGGAGTGACATGAAGTGTTTAAATACATGCACAGCAATAATCCAATCACAACAGCTGGTGGCCTCGTGGTAATTTGCTAACTCACATATTAGTAAAACATCTTAAAGATCATCAAAATAGTTTAATGTCATGATCTAACTGTCCCCTAAAAACAATGCTTTATATCATAATCTATATACAGCTTACATTTGCTTTTTCCTTCAGAATCACCACCAGAAGAAGATGTTCGAGGTACAGCTGTTGATTGTGGGATGTCTTCAAGGAGGGTCTGCAAGGAAGGTGGTCTCAAGGGTTTCTAGCAGCAGCAGCCACAGCAGCGGCAGATAAACCTTGATGATCGTCTTGCTTGACATCATCTTCATCATCACTTCCAGCCGATATACCCCACCCACCAACAGCAGCAGCTGTCAAAGATACATCCTCCTCCCTTATAATATTAAGACTCGCCTAACAATGGTTACCGACGGCAAGCTCTGTTATGTTCATGCAATATCATCAAAAGTTAAATTAGCAAAATATAAGGAGATCTAGAAGAAGGAACACAAAAAATAAACTCCTTCAGCATAAGAAATTGAAACTAGCAGAACATCATAAGCCCTTCAGTCAAAATATTAGCAGATCCATTCAACAAAGTCCTTGTTTTATTCAGTCTTTGGAAAGGACAACACACACCCTAACCGTTGGTATTACTTAAGTCAAGGTATCAGTTGCTGTCCTAGAGTTCTAGTGTCAAGAGCAAGTACTTTCTGGAATTTTGACTTCTCAAATACATTATACCCTCACTTCACCTGAAAATATTAGTTGGCCTGGGTCTGGGTTTTATATATCGGCAAAAGATGTTTAGATAATAACCTTGGTCGACAAAGTTGAATATACCGTGG
>JAKWJC010000038.1:0-41614 GCA_027704865.1 Solanum neorickii | reverse complement strand
GGTTTTCGCCCGTCTTCTTTCGTACCTGTCTTAGTCTAAGCATACGGAAATAAATGCGGTAAAATGAAACTACAAGGGCTTATGCCCATTACAAACCAAATACAAAATGAAATAAAGGCAAGTCTTCTAGCTCGTCTTCCTTAAACTTCTTCAATCTTCCTGGCATTTCGAATCTGGCATGCCCGTCTCGATGTTTGACTTGAGATAAAATCGAGCCTTTACGGCTCTTCCCGAATACATGTAGAAAGGATAGAGCCCGAATGGACTCGAGGGAATATTCACATGCAACAAAGTGGAAACAAATTAGCATATGAGCGATAATGCAAACTCAAAGTATTTCGAAACAAAGGCAAACAAATAGAAAATAAGGTAACAGCTTTATATAAAACAATGAAACTCAAATTTAAGATCAGTCAAAGTTAGTAAACAGACCAAACCTAAAGGTATCAACTTAAACCCGTCACTAAACAAACTTATCGCTAAACTAACAGCGAGCAAGCATGGATTATCAAATTTTGACATATGAAGATGCTGGCCAATTGCCAAACTAATGGGGATATACACATCCAAAGACTCCACTGGAAACAATACTGAAAGATTTTGACTAAGATGGCTAAGAACAAACGAGCTAACGACCGCAGACGCAGACAACTGAAAGATTTTGACGACAACAAATAATACGAAACCTAAAGATTCAACTACTAATCATCGGAAACTTCGACGAAGCATTGAAAAACGATGAAGAAGATGCTCAAGCAAACGACGGGCATTTCTAACATGAAACGTGCGCAAACAGTTAGACTGATGAACGCGATGGCGAAAACAGTAGCAAAACCAGGGAACCAACAACGAGATACCATTTTTTCATCCGAGGTCGAAACAAAAGTGACTCAATAGATAGTAACTAAACGCCTAACATGAAGAGAAACTAAGATGAAAACAAGATGCAACAGTAGATAAAGCAACCCTTAACACAACACAGTTCTCAGCCATCAAGTCACCATATCGGAGTTGAGAGGAGAAGAAAGTTACACAACGAAAGTAGTTTTACCTGTTGAGGAGCAGCGAACGGGGGAGGGACGGGCGAGCGGGCGACTACCACCGTGCGAGCCTGAATATCAATCCGATGTTCCGTCGATGAACAGCGAAGAACGAAAGAACTTTCCCAAGACTCGAACTGTTCTTCGTGTCCGAATGCTACTCCCGAAAATCCAAGTATCTTTGGATTCTATATTGATGGGATTTTAACTAGAACCAACAAAAACGACAACAGCCAAAGCTTTTTTTTTTTCGGAAATTTCTGAACTAGTTTTCTCAGCAAAAATCCCCAAAAATCCCAACTTCTGGAAATTTCTCAACCAAGAGTTGCTAACCGTTTTTCAACTTCTAAAATTCCGATATCCAAAGTTCTCACTCTCTGAAATTTCGATAAAAGTCTCTAACCCCTTTTCTTGAGGACGAAAGGAGTTTATATAGGGGGATATTAGGGTTTTTGGAAGAGGAAGGGCGGGAGATTTCGGGCCCATTTTGAATTTCAAACTCGAAATCCCTTTCCCTAAACAGAGCAGCACCCTTTTCCTGCAAATTCGACTCTATTCCAAAAGAAGAAGGGGAGAGAGACGGTCGAGATCAGTCGAGTGTCCTAGGCGATGCGACGTGTCCTCATCTCCCGTCTCAAGGACGAAAACGCAGGTCTGCTTGCCGAAAAGCACTGTACACGGTACAGTGTGTTGAAGAAAGAGACGTTGGGGGGGAAGAAGTCGCGTGGGTGTGGGAGAGATTTCCGTTTTCGGAGTCTGCTTCCTCTGCGTTTTTCTCTGGGGTCGTTTGTAGCGTTACTGTTTCTGGGAATGCGTGGGTGGAGGGAAAACGAGTAGGGGAGAGATTGAGAGAGCGTGGGAGAGACGCGAGGGAGGGGAGGTTTCCGTTTTTGGGTCTGAAGTCGCGTCTGTTCTGCTGCGTTTTTCTGGGTTTCTTTGTCGTTTTTTCTGTTCTGGGAATTGTTGGGACGAAGGGAAGGAGGAAAGGGGTAATGGGTCGGGGCAGGTATGGGCTGGGTTGAGGGTTTTTTATTGGGTCGAGTTGAGGGATTGGGAAGAGAGAATGGGGTGGGTTGAAATAAACAAAGGGGAAATGGGCTGTTGGGTTTGAATTGGGTTGGGATGAGGAAAGGAAGTGGGCTGCTGAGGAAAGGAAGTGGGCTGCTGAGTGGGAATTGGGTTGAAATTAAGAGGTTGGGCCTGAATTCAGTTCTTCAAAAAGGATTAAAGGAAAAGAGTCAAATTAATGGCCAATGATTTAAAAGCGAATTTTATAAATTATTAACGAGCCTATTTATTTAGTAACATAACTATTTAAATATAAAATAATGATTCAAAATATAGTCGTGATTTAAAGTAAACTAGTTTAATAGAATACTTTCTAAACTTAAGATATACATATATACATATACATATACATATACATATATATGTATATGTATATATATATATATATATATATATATATATATATTTTATTATATATTTTTTTTTTGCAAGATTATAAAACTAATTAACTTAAAAATTTGAAAAACTCACGAAGCTCGATAATTAATTTATGCCAGCGTGGGTCAAAAATTGGGTGTCAACACTTATTTTTGTTGAGTACAGGGCATCTTCAGGCGGCTATTAACAGACCCCGCTTGAATATCAGTGATCATTTCGAGTTAATGGGTGAGCTAGTTTTTCCGAGCTGCCTTGGATTTTCTTCTATGTCTCTGTCCACATTTTCGGACATAGACTAGTTATTAGATGCTTTTTATATTGGTTGGGTTGTACCAATTTCCTTTTAGACTTTGTGGTTTTCTTTAGTTGTTTTGGTACATTCACGACTTTCTGGTATTTAATTTGCTTTCGTCATTTAAATGTCTTAGTTTGACTTAGTTGTTTGGTTTGAGTTGTAGTAGTGGTTCTCCCATCAAAGGGTTAGTGTAGGTGCCAATCACGATGATCTGGATCGTGACAACAGATCAACTTTGATAAAGAATTAGGTATTTCATTTCAAAGTGATTCAGAGGGGTAATTTGACGGTCTAATAAAGTACAAGTGTCGAATTAAATATTGATAGTAAGTTAGCGGGTCATTTGTGTGTTTTGTCATAATTATTTTTCACATCTTTTTTTTCATCTTGGAAAATAATATGCAAAAATTTATGGCATAACTTTTTTTTTATTAAAAGAAAACTCCTATCATAATTTTAAAGAAGTAAAAAACAATAAATATTGTTGAGGTAAGAATAGAACGTGCATTTTAAAAAACTAATTGGCATATAGGGGAGAAAATGTCTATTTTTCAAAGTAGAAAGAAAATTTTAATTTTTAAAGTAAAATTTTAGAGTGATAAGATCTTTTTTAGTAGACATGCCAAAATTTATTTAGAGGCATTCTAATTATTGAATGTAACTACTTAATTAATTGAAAATTCCTTCTATTTTCACTATAAAAAAGAACCATTACCAAGTACCTACAAGCACTTCAACTAATTATTAGTATCATAAATAATTGTTTGAGATGGCAAAATCAAGCAAATCTATGATATGCATGGTTTTTGTTTGAGGGTTTTTATTGGGTCGAGTTGAGGGATTGGGAAGAGAGAATGGGGTGGGCTGAAAATAAACAAAGGGGAAATGGGCTGTTGGGTTTGAATTGGGTTGGGATGAGGAAAGGAAGTGGGCTGCTGATGTGGGAATTGGGTTGAAATTAAGGAGGTTGGGCCTGAATTCAGTTCTTCAAAAAGGATTAAAGGAAAAGAGTCAAATTTAATGGCCAATTGATTTAAAAACGAATTTTATAAATTTATTAACGAGCCTATTTATTCAGTAACATAACTATTTAAATTATAAAATAATGATTCAAAATATAGTCGTGATTTAAAGTAAACTAGTTTAATAGAATACTTTCTAAACTTAAGATATACATATATACATATACATATACATATATATGTATATGTGTATATATACATATATATATATATATATTTTTATTATATATTTTTTTTTGCAAGATTTATAAAACTAATTAACTTAAACAATTTGAAAAACTCACGAAGCTCGATAATTAATTTATGCCAGCGTGGGTCAAAAATTGGGTGTCAACAACTGTCCCTCATTTTACTCGGACTGATGCAAGCAATTCGAGGAAAATGAAATTGACCGAACCAATTTTGACCAACCTCATTCGCTTTAAAGGAAGGATTCGACAAAGGGTTTAGGAATTATGGCCGAACCCTTGAAACGGGTTTCCTACATATCTCAGGCTATATGAGAATTCAGGCCACTTGTAGTTCGATCAGCTTGATTTATCGCATGATTTTGGGAGAATCATAAGCCACCTCGACACCGAATTATGAAGGTGCCGAAATGCTCGAGAATGGAATTCGAGAGCGAATATTGGGACACAGACGAGTTTCAACATTGAATCCGCCTACATCAGGCTGTGTGTAGTTCGACTCAATCGGTGGAAAAGGAAAACTATTAGGCCAGCTAACCTTTGGTTTTGGACAAGTGACAAATTAACGAGTATGAAAAGGAGGCTTGTAACCTCTTAGCCATGAATGTGGAGCTCTTCATATCCATAGGTAAGAACTTACACGGACATAATTTCCAAAGCTCTTGGCGCATTGTCACTCAGATTGGAAACTGGCTTCCGATAAGACAAAACTTCCGGATGCGAGACTGAAACTGACAGACCTAAAGGAAGACCCGCATGCCTCGAGAGGGGTGGTTCGATTGTGGTGGAAGTCGCTCCTCTGCTCGCGTCCTAAGAGTGTGATATTCCTCTTTGGACTGTGTCCCAGTTCGCTGCTAAGAAAAAGTTCCGCGTTGTGCTGCATCCTTTTTGATGTCGTCCGCACCTGTGATTTTGGAGAATTCATCCTTTTGGATGCTCTCGACAAAGACTGAGATAAAACTCATCAGCTAAAAAATGCAATTTGGATGGGAGACAGTGTCTTTTTACCGTGTCGACACTTCATTGTTCTCCTCAAATCGACGCCGACTCGATCGGTCTGACGTCCAGCAAATAAAGCTTATGCCTTGTGTTTTGCAATATCATCTTCAATGTATTCCATACTTGATGTCGAAATAAATAAATAAATGCTGATGCGATATTGATGTTTGCTTTGTGTCATCTCGATGCTCTCCTTGATGTTTACTTTTATAAGAAATAACAGAATGCAGGCGAGGCCTAATAGATAAGTATTGCTCTTTCTTTATCCATGTACGTCCTCTTGCGGGGCATGAATATCTTCCTGCGATACGTAAATTCTTGCGAGGTGTAAAATCTTCTCGCAATGTATAAGTTTTGACGAGGCATGAAAATCTTCTCGTCGTGCATAATTAATGACTCGCGATGCATGATTTTCGCTATGCATGAATTCCAGCGAGGCATAAATTCTTCTCGCGATGTATAAATTTTGACGAGGCATGAAATCTTCTCGTCGTGCATAATTAATGACTCGCGATGCATGATATCCGCGATGCATGATTTTCGCTATGCATGAATTCCAGCGAGGCATAAATTCTTCTCGCGATGTATAAATTTTGACGAGGCATGAAATCTTCTCATCGTACATAATTGTCAGCGAGGCATAAAGTCTTCTCGCGATGCATAAATTTTGACGAGGCAGAAATTTTCTCGTCGTGCATAATTAATGACTCGCGATGCATGATTTCCGCGATGCATGATTCTTTAGCAGTATATGACTTCCGCAATGCATGATTTCCGTGATGCATGATTCCGCGATGCATGATTCCGCTATGCATGATTCCGCGATGCATGATTCTTCAGTGTACAAATTCCGCGATGCATGATTCCGCGATGCATGATTCCGCTATGCATGATTCTTCAGTGTATAAATTCCGCGATGCGTGATTCCGCGATGCATGATTTTCGCTATGCATGATTTTCAACGAGGCATGGATTCTCCTCGCGATGCATAAATTCCGGCGAGGTATGAAGTCCTCTCGCGATGTATAAATTTCAGCGAGGTATGATGTCTTCTCGCGATGCATAAATTTTGACGAGGCATGAAATCTTCTCGTCGTGCATAATCACTCGCGATGCATGATTTTCGCTATGCATGAACTCCAGCGAGGCATAAATTCTTCTCGCGATGTATAAATTCTAGCGAGGTATGAAGTCTTCTCGCGATGCATAAATTTTGACGAGGCATGAAATCTTCTCGTCGTGCATAATGACTCGCGATGCATGATTCTTCAGTGTATAAATTCTGCGATGCATGAATATTTATATCGCCCCCGTGGATAGTAACGGCAAGACGACCTCCAAATAATATATCGACTTGATCGAGAATGATAAAATAATAATTGCATAAGCATCTCTTCTGAGGTAATACATTGTCTTGATCGACAATAATTATCATGCTTTGATAACGCAATGCAAATAGCGTCCCCTACAGAAATCGTGAAATCCTTGCTGAGATTCCTGTTTGATTCACCTTTGAATCTGGCTAGACACTTTTGCAAATTTCACATTGTTGGGAATGGTTTGAAATAAACAAACACATTCACAATCATCTTGACACAAACTATATGAATTGCCTCCTGCTTTCAGTGAGATCACTGATTTTGGAGATAGTTTTATCCTCTTCGGGAGCTCTCCGTATTCATCTGTCGGGATAATTCAGCCGACTTCAAAGCAAAACTATAAGCCTGCATCCACAGAAAAGTGTCAGTTTTAAACGTACTGATCTGTGTCGATCCCTTCGGTTGTTTGCTCCTTGTCTTGATATCTCCGGTTGATTTCCCGATTTCCCGACTCTTGATAGATAAGAAAATATCTTAGTTAAAACAGATGAAACATAAAAGGGAAATTTTTAAAAGAAACAAGAAATTTTTATGAAATAGTATGTTGAAAAAGTCGCTGCCAAGTCATGTCATATCAGGCTTTGCGAGCTCTTTTGAATCTGACACTTGCTGATGGGTTTCAGAGGCGTTCCGGACTTGTAGGGAAGACCCATGACGAAATTTTAAGGCCATCCTCAAAATTTCTGTCCAGTTTACTATCTTGCTCATCTTTTCATTGTAACCGAACAGATCGCGGAATTTTGAGATCTTCTCAAAATTCTGTCCCAGTCGCCAATTCGAAATGTCTTTTGTCTGACTTGCTGATGAGGAGACTCCTTCTGGAGAATTTTTGAGTACCTCTCAAAAAATTTTGTCCCTGTTCTACTGTAAAGGGGAATAGAAATCTTACGAGAGATATGACCGAGCCCTTGTGGCGCCTACGTATCTGTTGAGGCAGGAATCAGGTCAAACGTAGTTCCCCTTAAAGGTTAACAAGAATAAAATTTACACAAAAACCGACCGAGGCCGACAAAGGCCGCCTACGTATCTCATTCTTGAGAATTCAGGTCGAACGTAGTTCAGGTACAAAGAAATGATTAAAGGGGTAAATGGGGTGACCGAAGCCGACATAGGCCGCCTACGTATCTCGTTCTCGAGAATTCAGGTCAGACGTAGTTCGTTACAAGAGGGATTACAATTCAAATTCGAACAAATACAAGCAAACAGAACGATTACAAGTAAATAATAGAAAAATGCAAAAATGGAACTTCACGTATAGTATCTCTTGACAGCATCTGTGTTGATAGGCTTGGGCCATACAACACCATCCATCTCTGACAAGACTAAAGCACCTCCAGATAGTACTTTGCGAACCATGTAAGGACCTTGCCAGTTTGGTGCGAACTTTCCTTTGTATTCGTCTTGATGAGGAAAATACGCTTAAGAACCAACTGACCAACTTCAAAATTTCTGGCTCTTACTCTGTTGTGAAAAGCGCGAGTCATTCTCTGTCTATACAATTGGCCATGGCAAACAGCGACCATTCTCTTCTCATCAATCAAGGCTAGTTGATCAATCCGCTTACTAACCCATTCGGTGTTGCTCAACTCAGCTTCTTGGATGATCCTCAATGACGGTATCTCGACTTCAACAGGCACGACTGCTTCTGTTCCATATACTAGCAAGTATGGAGTGGCCCCGGTCAATGTTCTGACCGTTGTTCGATAACCTAGTAGAGCATATGGCAACATTTCATGCCAACCTCGCTGCTTGTCGATCATTTTCCTCAGAATCTTTTTGATATTCTTGTTGGCGGCCTCTACAGCTCCGTTCATTTGAGGGCGATAAGCAGTTGACCTCCGGTGAATAATCTTAAACTGTTCACATATCTCTTTCATCAGATGGCTGTTGAGATTTGCACCGTTATCAGTGATGATGGATTCTAGAACTCCAAATCGGCATATCAGATTGTTGCGGACAAAGTCGGCCACCACTTTCTTGGTTACCGACTTGTAAGAGGCTGCTTCCACCCACTTGGTGAAATAATCAATGGCAACCAAAATGAATCTGTGTCCATTAGAAGCGGCTGGCTCTATAGGACCGATGACATCCATTCCCCAGGCTACAAATGGCCAAGGTGAACTCATAGCATTAAGTTCGTGAGGTGGCACCCGTATCAGATCGCCGTGCACTTGACATTTGTGGCATTTTTGTACGAATTTGCAACAGTCATTCTCCATAGTCATCCAGAAATAACCGGCTCGAAGGACTTTTCTTGCCAAGGTAAGCCCGTTCATATGTGTACCACAAACTCCAGCATGTATCTGTTCAATAAGCCTTACGGCTTCAGCAGCATCCACGCATCTCAAAAGACCCAAATCTGGAGTCCTCCTGTAAAGGACTTCTCCATTCAAAAAGAAATTGAGAGCCATACGACGTATCGACTTCTTTTGATTAGATGTGGCATCTTCTGAATATGTCCCAGACTCCAAGTACCTCTTTATGTCAAAATACCAAGGCAAACCATCTGGTTCTGATTCAACATGTGAACAATGGACTGGATGTTCCTTCAAGTCTATATCCAACGGGTCGATGTAATCAGTATCCGGATGTTTGATCATTGAAGCGATGGTGGCAAGAGCATCAGCTAATTCATTCTGTATTCTGGGAGTATGTCTGAACTCGATCTTGCGAAACCTTTTACACAGATTTTGCACATATTGTACATAAGGTACAATCTTCGGGTTCTTCACAGCCCATTCTCCTTGAACCTGATGGATCAAGAGGTCCGAATCTCCGATAACCAGTAACTCGTAAACATTCATGTCAATGGCCATTTTCAAACCGAGAACGCAAGCTTCATACTCAGCCATGTTGTTTGTGCAGTTGAATCGTAGCTTAGCCGCCATAGGATAGTGCTGACCAGATTCTGATACCAGGACCGCTCCAACACCTTTACCCTGGTGATTCACCGCTCCATTGAAGAATAATCTCCAACCTAGATAAGCCTCAGAGATATCCTCACCCACAATGACACTTCTTCATCGTGAAAATATGTCTTGAGAGGTTCATACTCTTCATCAACGGGATTTTCCGCAAGATGATCAGCCAAAGCTTGTGCCTTTATTGCCTTCTGAGTCACGTACACGATGTCAAACTCACTCAACAGCATTTGCCATTTAGCTAACTTCCCGGTCGGCATGGCTTTCTGGAAAATATACTTCAATGGATCCATCCTGGAGATAAGATATGTAGTATACGACGACAGATAGTGTCTCAGCTTCTGGGCAAGCCACGTCAGAGCACAGCATGTTCTCTCCAGCAAAGTGTAGCGAGATTCGTACGGAGTAAATTTCTTGCTTATGTAGTAGATAGCCCTTTCCTTCTTCCCCGTCTCGTCGTGTTGACCAAGTACACATCCAAAGGCGTTATCTGAGACAGACAAATACAGCAACAAAGGACTCCCTTCTCGCGGAGGAACCAATACTGGTGGGTTAGACAAATAGCTCTTGATAGCGTCGAAAGCGGTCTGGCACTCCTCAGTCCACTTAGTCGGGGCATCTTTCTTCAGCAACTTGAAGATAGGCTCACATTCCACTGCGATTGTGCTATAAACCGGTGATATAGTTTAACCTCCCCAAGAAACTCATCACCTCTTTTCTCGTTTTCGGCGGAGGTAACTCCTGAATTGCTTTAATCTTGGAAGGGTCGAGCTCAATACCTCTCCTACTGACTATAAACCCCAACAACTTCCCAGCTGGGACTCCAAAAGCACATTGGCAGGATTTAGCTTAAGTTGTACCGACGCAAACGTTCAAAGAATTTTCTCAGGTGTCAAATGATCCGAACTCTCGCGGGATTTGATTATGACATCGTCCACGTATAATTCAATTTCCTTGTGAATCATGTCATGAAAGATGGTCGTCATGGCTCTCATGTAAGTAGCACCGGCGTTCTTGAGGCCGAACGGCATTACCCTGTAGTGATATACCCCCAAGGTGTGATGAAGGCCGTTTTCTCTGCGTCTTCTTCATCCATCAAAATTTGGTGATAACCCGCGTAACATCCACAAATGACTGCATCTCATGTTTGGCACAGTTGTCAATCAGAATATGGATATTTGGCAACGGGAAATTATCTTTGGACTAGCCTTGTTGAGATCTCTGTAATCAACACAAATCCTGATTTTTCCATCTTTCTTGGCGACCGGAACGACATTTGCCAACCAGGTGGGATATTGCGTTACTTCTACCAACCGAGACTCTATCTGCTTGGTGATTTCCTCCTTAATCTTCAAACTCAATTCAGGCTTGAATTTCCGAATCTTTTGCTTCACCGGCTCGAACCCTGGGTTGATAGGCAGCTTATGAGATACAACATCAATACTCAGCCCCTGCATGTCACCGACCTCCCAAACGAACACATCGCTGTATTCGACAAGCAAATGAACCAGGCTCTCCTTCTGAGTTTCATTCAGGTGAGTGCTGATCTTAACCTCTTTGACACATTCTGAATCTCCAAATTTACCGTCTCTGTTTCCTCCAGATTCGGTTTATGTTGATTCTCGAACTGTCGAAACTCTTCTACCACATAGTCTGTTCCCCACTTTCTTCGTCGTAGTCGTCAGCCTCGTCGTCATTTGCCTCATTTTGCTCGTTTAGCTCATGACATGACATGACATTGGCAGGTTTGTAACTTACGTTACTGAAATCATAAACAGACAAAATTAGAAAAGTAAAATATAACAAGCAATCGAATAAACAAAGTCAAAATAAGGAGGCTTTCATTTAAATTGAATCAAAAATGCAAACTTGGGTCATGGCACAAGGCCATGTCGCCCTTTAAACAATCATAACAAAATTCAAAATCAAGAAAATGCAGAAATGGTGGGTCTCGGGCCTCTTCCGAACGACCACCGATTTTGGCATGCACAAAATAACTCCATTCTACCACAGAGTTCGGGGCCTCAGGATCGGCGTGGACGTCCAATTTTGCAGCATCTCCCCTGGTTCAGCATCACGAATGCCAGCTGGCTCAGCCTCCTCCTCGATGACGGCATTGATCTCGTTGAACAGGTCACAGATTCCTTCTCCCTCGTCTTCAGGCTCGGCATGCTCCCGGACTGGAAATGAGTGATAGAGATGTGGGATTGGCTTAGTCAACTCTTGATCCCTTCTCCTCTTCATCTTCATATCATCATCTGTGGGGATGTACCCCAAACCATGCTTTGATCCCTGAGCAAGGACGGGAACTGGCTTGATGATCCCTTGGGCATTCCTTCCTAGTCCGGAACCTGGTTCGAATCCGCTCTGCAGCATTACCGTGGCAATCATTCTGTACACGGCCGGCATGGGAGTCTGTGGCGCCAAGCCCTCATCGGTGGCATTTACCAACTCCACTGTGTAGAAATCCGAAGTTTACGGCGTCTCGTCCAAGATCGGCACCTGCTTACCTGAATGGCTCCTATACCCATGAATAACTAGTTCTTCATTTCTCCATACTAGTTTCATCACTTGGTGAAGAGTGGAGGGGACGGCTCCAGCCATGTGAATGAATGGCCTTCCCAAAAGGAGGTTATAGCTGGTGTCGATATCCAACACCTAGAACTTCACCTCGAATTCATGGGGCCCATTTGGATGGTCAAGTTCACCGCTCCTAACGTCTCTCTCTGCACACCATCAAATGCTCTCACATTGACCTGGTTTTTCTCCAACTTTCCGAGGTCAAACCTCAGCTGCTTCAGCGTAGACAAAGGGCATATGTTTAGGCCAGATCCGTCGTCTACCAAAACACGGTTGACGATCTTTCCGCGGCATACCACGGTGATGTGTAGAGCTTTGTTGTGGGCCTTCCCTTCGGCCGGCAATCATCATCGCAGAAGCTGATGCGGTGTCCCTGAATGACTCGGTGAATCATAGCAGCTACATTGTCGTTGCTTGTGCCTGAGGGCACGTATGTATCATCAAGAGCTTTCATTAAGGCCTGCCTGTGGGACTGAGAGCTCATCAGCAGGGCCCACACAGATATCTGAGCCGGAGTCTTCTCTAAATGTTTCACGATGGAGTAGTCTTTGGGCTGCATTCTCCTCCAGAATTCTTTGGCTTCTGCTTCGCTGATCGGTCTCTTGGAATGATCTTTCTTTTGTCCTCCGAGAGCAAGCTCGTCGGGAGTGTAACATCTGCCCGATCTAGTCATGCCTTGAGCTACGACCGTTTCTATCACAAACTTGGGTTTGGGGAGAGTCTTTGAGGGCACCAAGGCAAAAGCCTTTGCAGGGTGTCAGAATGACAAACTCTCCCTTTTCCCTGACGCTTAATGAAGCGACAGCCCTTTCCAAGTCTTCCTGAACAACAGGAGTAATTCTCTTGGTTTCACGATCATCTTCGTCAATTTCTATCATGTTGGTATTTCCACCCCATGATTTGGCAATGGATTCGTGTTGACGTTTGGCGCCGCAGGCTGAAGGGAGACCACTTCCTGGTCAATCAAGTCCTGGATCCTGTGTTGAGATTGATACAGTCTTCTGTATCATGTCCAACACTGTTGGAATGATAAGCACATCTCTGCTCAGGTCTGTAGAATCTGGAATTGACATCCACGGGCTTGGGCCCCACAGGGTGGATGTATCCGGCCGCGGATAATCATTCGAACAATTTAGTTCTGCTTTCAGCCAACACGGTGAAGCTTCTGGAGGGCTTCTTCTCAGACCTGGGGCGAGGGGGATCATACCCGCCCTGCTGTGGGGGAGGGACTTGTTGATAACTGCGGGCATTTGGTCGTGGAGCTTGGGCTCTGGGATGGGGATTGTTTGGTAGTTTGGCATTGGGGCTCGGTAATTTGGATGGGGGTTTTGATATGTTGGGGTTTGTATTTGATATGCGGGGAAGGGAACGGTGCTTGATAGCTTGGTTGTACATTAGCGCAGCTGGGAGCGACATTCTGGTAGTGGGGAGGGACTTGATAGGCTTGGGGGTAGTTTGGAAAATTTTGGGGAATCGGGGGTGGATTCTGATACGACACAATATGGGCTTCGGGATAAGTGGGGCCGGCATTGTAGTGGCCGGAATGATTTGAGTTTGGACGGTAGGCTTGACGAGGCTTTGATGGAGGGTAGGAGCGGCCTTGGGGACGTGGTAAGTTTTGGGGGCTTTTCTTCCCCCGTGTGAGATAGCGTTAACCTCCTCTCTTTTCTTCCTTACCAGTCCGGAAGACCCAGGCGATGCAGACACTCGGGCTATCTTTCCCGACTTCAGGCCATCTTCAATAGTCTCACCCACTTTGACTATTTCGGCGAACTTGGCGCCGATTAACAAGATGATCCTGTCATAATACTCGGGCTCCTGCACCCGCAAGAACACTCTACAATCTCTTTCTCTGTCATCGGAGGCCTCACCCTCGCCGCCTCTTTCCTCCACCTGTACGCGAACTCTCGATAGCTTTCTGTGGGCTTCTGCTTCATCTTCTCCAAGGAGTACCGATCAGGAACTATCTCGACGTTATATGCGAATCTGTCGATGAAATCCTTAGCTAGTGCACTCCAACTAGGCCACTGTCGAGTCTCATGTGACGTGAACCACTCCAGGGCTTCACCGCACAGGCTCCGACTGAATATCCTCCTCAGCAAGGCTTCATCTTTGCCAACTCCCACGAGTTGGTCACAGTACTCTGAGGTGTGCCATGGGGTTGCCCACCCCGCCGAAGGTATCAAACTTCGGGATCTTGAACCCTTCAGGCAGGTTCAAGTCTGGGTGGATGCATAGTTCTGCGTAGCTTAACCCGGCGACATCTGGAGTACATTGCAATTCCCTCATTGCCCTCTTGATCTCCTCCTTATGTCTACCTTCGCTTCTTCCCTCGCCCTCCACTCTCTTTCTTGCTCCTCATAATGGTCCAACTTGGAACCGTGCACCTCATACTCGGCCGGGACAGGGACTTGGAAAGTGGTTCTTTTGGGGAGGGGTGGAGCTATGGAAGGGCTTGGGAAGTTCTGTGCGGTTTGATAGTTTTGCGGATAATTTGGGGATTGGTATTTGGTTTAAGTGGGGATGCGGTGTTTGGGAATGAAGGCGGTGGGATTTTGGGTTTGATTTTGGGGTAGTGGGGCTGTTTGAGTATTTTGGGGGTGTGGTGGCATTTGCGGAGGATTGTTTGGAAGTGGGGAGGGAGTTTGATAGGAGACCGACGCATATTGGGGGTTTTGGGTTGTCATGTCTACCCCAGACGGGTTGTGCACGGGTGTCGATGGACGCTGCTGAGTAGGATCCGAGCTGGACGAGGGGAAGTATGTAGGAGGTCTTGCGTCAAGAAAGTTGGGGCCGAATCCGGGCGGAGGAGTGTCTTGCCTCCGTTGCATCTCTACCCTCATGTCAGCTATTTGCTGCATCAGCTGCGCAATAAGCTCATTCTGCTCTGCCACGGTGGGCTGAGCCACCACGACATCTGTGAGGCTGATTTGTTCATTGTTGTCGCCCATGTCTGTATTTGCGTTTGATCCGGGGAAGGAATCTGCGCGACCTTTTGATCTGGTGAAGTAGTGGTGATCTGCCAGCTTTATCGACACAGATCAGTAAGAGGTACCTGTGAGGTAAAAACAACTCAAAGGCAAATTGTTAGTGCATATCCGGAGTACAAAATGCATAATATCGCACATAAAACAGATAAACACACAAGTCGCTTTGTTTGAGGATATCTTAACCCACGAATGAGGACGGAAATATATTTTGAACAAACAGGAATTTGTTTGTTTTGACGTCATCTCGGGAAAGCTGAATCATGTTGAGCTATGGTCTTCTCTGAAGCTGCTTTTCGACGTCCGGTGATCTTATCTTCGCATCATGGAGGAGAATGAAAATTTCAGTGATAGGGGCCGGGCCGGGAAGGCTGCCTACGTATCTCACGGGGAGAATTCAGGCCCAACGTAGTTCGGATACAATGATGAAAAATTTTTCATTCATTCTTTCATTGCGATTACAAGGGAATTGAAAAACAACATTGAAATTTCTGGAAAACAACATTTGGCGATTTCTTGTCTCGTGGCGGCGTCATTCCTTTCCTTTCAGACAGTCGGAAATGGAGGCTTGTAGACGATTTCTTCTTCATCATCCTCCTCAATCACTTCACGACCGGGGCCACTGTTACTTGCTCCTGTTCACTGGCGAGGTGTTTTCCGCCCTTTAAGTTGCTATGGGTCGCCAATTCTTCATCGAGTGCCGCACTTCTGGCCAACAACACGGCAGTCTCAATATCTACCTTTGCTTCTCTCGCCTTTCCTTCGTGTATCTCCAAACGAAGCAAGTTCAACTTTTCCTTAGGCTTTCGGTTTCCATCTCAACCTCCTTCTTTTTTCATCTGCGACGCCAGATCTTCATCCAAAGTCGTGACCGCAACTTTGTAGATTGTTGTGGTCATGTCTACCTTAAGCCCTTCTCTTTAATCTTCTGAATTTCTCGAGTAACTTGCTCGATTTTTCTTCGCATTTCCTTCTCAGTGAGCTCCGTCTGGACATTTTTGCTTTTTCCATAGCGGTGATTCACTTTCCTGAGACGATAGAGCGGTATTTAGGATTTGTGGTGGGAGATGATTTTGCGTGAGAAACTAGAGACTCGGGAATTTTGGTCGGAGCTTTGTGATAGTAGCTTCTGTATACTCTTTGGGATTTTGGCTAGGAGTGGATTTACGATATCCTCATTCAAAGCAACGTAACACATAAGCATACACATAGACAACGTGTCCTAATCATGCATGGGGACCCTTTTTGTGCCAAGGGTAGGCCTAACGCATTCGAATGATGTACGTGTGAGTTTAAACCAATTAAATGATTCCCCCCAAAATAATATTTAATAATGAGTAAAATGTTTGAAAAGGGAAATAAACAAACCCACGCAGGGGCTATTTAGAAAGAGCGATAATATCAGGCCCACGCAGGGGCGATGTCCATATGCTGCTCCGGATGGTCCCGCTCCGTCGTCGTCTTTCCGGATTTTGTGCTGTTGGAACATGTACCTCAGCATCAGCAAAAACCCCTCACCCAGACGACCTTTGTCTTCCAGACTCTCGTATCGCATCCTCTCAATTTTCTGTTGGATCCAGCTGTCAAACTCGTCATACCCTTGCTTCAGTCTCTCGATCTCTCGAGTTGCCCTCTCGAGTGCGTCTTGATTCTCTACGAATTTGGCATTGACCTCATTAGCCTCCTCCTTTAACTCTCGCAATTCGGCCACTGCTTTGGCCTCCTTGTCTGTCACCGTGCGAAATCTACGAGGGATTTGAAAGGAGATATTTGTAAATCTCTTTTCAACCATGCTTTGTAACCTTCGTCGTATCCAGCGTCGAATCGGTTAGGAGCGATAGTGTCTTTACCCATACGCTTGGCGTTCTTCCATTCTCTGAGCATTTCTGTAGCGTCGTCCACCCTGTCGTCCCCAATATCGTACACGTAAGCGCCATAATATGCTTCTCTGGGCACAGTCTGTTTTCTTTCAAACTGTCGCAAGACTCGGAATGGCGCATAAGGACGAATTCCTCGAATGCCGGGTAGAGGGAGCACGACACGTCTACGACCCTCCACGACAACTTCCTTGGATATGAAGCGGTCGAGCATCCATTGGAGGTCCTCTTCTCTCAACTCGGAGAGAAAATTGGGCCCATTTCCCTCTCGTTCTCCGATTATTCAGGTTGGCCCAGAATAGCAAGTCGTTCAGCTCTTTGAGAGTGTTCTTGTTGTCGAGAGTGTGCAATTCTCGAGTTCCAGCACCCTTCGCCAAGTGGCTGAGAATCCACCATTGGAGGAGCAGATTACACCCTGGAAGTACCGATGTCCCTCTTTGCACTTACCCAAAGCGCGATATATGTACGACAATATGACCGGGGCTAAGGAGTAGTACTTCGTCGTTCCTTGATTCTCGTACCCCTTGAACAACGTCTGGACGAGTGTTATGACTCTGGTGTTGATGCTCAGGCTCGGGCCGTGCGGGAAGACCATTGTTCCCAACAAGGCTATGGCAAACGCCAACGGGCGGAGCTCATTCCACTCTCTGTAGGAAATTCTGAATTCCCGATTATACGCGGCATAGAAACTCGCGTGTCCAAATGTGACATACAAATCCCTGAACATTACGTGAGAGTCTTGACACCAATAGGTGTAATCCCTTCTTAGCCCTAACCAATCCGAGATGTTCTCAACGGAAGGTTTGTTGGGGATAAACACGTCCTCTTGCTTTCGGGCTCTTCTTTCGAGACCCGTGCCCACGGTGTCTATGCAATCTCTTATTTCTTCTAATGTAGGGGTGATTTCGGCCATTCCGAAACGGAAGACCATTCTTTGGCTGTCCCAATACCCGGTAAGAATCTCGATCAACTCTGGCCAACCGTCCATGTTGATTAGCTCGGTCAAGGCCCCTATATATTTGTTGAGAGTTCGCTTATGATCTCCGTCTAAGTCGTTGTGCCACATAGCAAGTTGGGGTGGTGGCGCGGAAATGACCATGTCGAATTTCGAAAAAGCGGTCCATATCTGCAAAACAAAAACCCGTTAGACTTTCCCCTACCCCCAAGTTGGTTTTTCACACATACATTTTCGAATGTCAAATAACATGATGCGTCGTGAGGTCGAAGACCTTAGACGCGATTTTTTGGCGGTTTTCTACTAAAATGGACTTAATACGCCTTGGGTATTAAGTCGTCCTAGGCTGATGCCTAATTTTGGTTTTGGTTTCGCTCTAACTTAGGCTTTTCTAGAATTGTTTTCAAATAGATGGTTACCCGAGTCGGACAAACATCGGGGTGGAGATATCGAATAACGTCGGATGACCGCATTCCGACTATTTATTCGATACTCCCAAATAAGTTCTTGGGGTATTTCTGAGAGAAGTCGCGGTAAGCCGCGTAACTTCCGTTTCCTAATGCAACTAGTTGCCGTTTGGCGGAATTTATGCCATGAGAAAATGCAATTTCTAAAACTAAACAATTAAACAATTTAGTCAAATAGAGTTAGTCTTAGGGTTAGAATCCTCCGTCCCAGCGGAGTCGCCATTTCTGTTTATCGAAAAAATTGATTTCGAAAAGAGTTTGTTTTATTTTTAAGGTATTTTCGACTTTTAGGAGTCGCCACTTAATTTTTTAAGAAAAAATCAAGAAAACTTCGTTTCTAAACAACTTAAACAGAAAAAATTGTTTATGAAACATTTTTAAGGGGGTTCGGGATTCATATTAGTGTCTTAGGAAGGTGTTTAAAGCACCTAAGACACTCCATTAAACACGGTTTTCCGGCGACTAACTATTTGACTATTTTTGTTTTAACTTTTGCGATCGAAGTTAAATTTATTAAAGTTTTATCTAGACAAATTTTATGAATTTTACAATCTTTATTGTTTTTAAGACTTAATTAAAGTAAAACCTTTTAAACCTTAATTTTGAGCAACTTGCGAGTTTGAAACTTTATTGTTTTAAGATTCAGTTTTAATTTTAAGCTCGATAAAATGAAAGGTGTTCGGAGGGGTTTGGAGTTTCTAACCCTAAAAGATAACGATAAACCACAGAAAGCGTATAAACAAGTAACGGGGGGGGGGAGAGAGAGAGAGAGAGAGAGATTTGGGTCCAAGTTCTCGGTTCTGTTCGTCTTGACCGAAACTTGGACCCACCTGTTTTCGGGTTTTCGCCCGTCTTCTTTCGTACCTGTCTTAGTCTAAGCATACGGAAATAAATGCGGTAAAATGAAACTACAAGGGCTTATGCCCATTACAAAGCCAAATACAAAATGAAATAAAGGCAAGTCTTCTAGCTCGTCTTCCTTAAACTTCTTCAATCTTCCTGGCATTTCGAATCTGGCATGCCCGTCTCGATGGTTTGACTTGAGATAAAAATCGAGCCTTTACGGCTCTTCCGAATACATGTAGAAAGGATAGAGCCCGAATGGACTCGAGGGAATATTTCACATGCAACAAAGTGGAAACAAATTAGCATATGAGCGATAATGCAAACTCAAAGTATTTCGAAACAAAGGCAAACAAATAGAAAATAAGGTAACAGCTTTATATAAAACAATGAAACTCAAATTTAAGATCAGTCAAAGTTAGTAAACAGACCAAACCTAAAGGTATCAACTTAAACCCGTCACTAAACAAACTTATCGCTAAACTAACAGCGAGCAAGCATGGATTATCAAATTTTGACATATGAAGATGCTGGCCAATTGCCAAACTAATGGGGATATACACATCCAAAGACTCCACTGGAAACAATACTGAAAGATTTTGACTAAGATGGCTAAGAACAAACGAGCTAACGACCGCAGACGCAGACAAACTGAAAGATTTTGACGACAACAAATAATACGAAACCTAAAGATTCAACTACTAATCATCGGAAACTTCGACGAAGCATTGAAAAACGATGAAGAAGATGCTCAAGCAAACGACGGGCATTTCTAACATGAAACGTGCGCAAACAGTTAGACTGATGAACGCGATGGCGAAAACAGTAGCAAAACAGAGGGAACCAACAACGAGATACCATTTTTTCATCCGAGGTCGAAACAAAACGTGACTCAATAGATAGTAACTAAACGCCTAACATGAAGAGAAACTAAGATGAAAACAAAGATGCAACAGTAGATAAACAGCAACCCTTAAACAACAACACAGTTCTCAGCCATCAAGTCACCATATCGGAGTTGAGAGGAGAAGAAAGTTACACAACGAAAGTAGTTTTACCTGTTGAGGAGCAGCGAACTTGGGGACGAGCGAGCGGGACGACTACCACCGTGCGAGCCTGAATATCAATCCGATGTTCCGTCGATGAACAGCGAAGAACGAAAGAACTTTCCCAAGACTCGAACTGTTCTTCGTGTCCGAATGCTACTCCCGAAAATCCAAGTATCTTTGGATTCTATATTGATGGGATTTTAACTAGAACCAACAAAAACGACAACAGCCAAAGCTTTTTTTTTTTCGGAAATTTCTGAACTAGTTTTCTCAGCAAAAATCCCCAAAAATCCCAACTTCTGGAAATTTCTCAACCAAGAGTTGCTAACCGTTTTTCAACTTCTAAAATTCCGATATCCAAAAGTTCTCACTCTCTGAAATTTCGATAAAAGTCTCTAACCCCTTTTCTTGAGGACGAAAGGAGTTTATATAGGGGGATATTAGGGTTTTTGGAAGAGGAAGGGCGGGAGATTTCGGGCCCATTTTGAATTTCAAACTCGAAATCCCTTTCCCTAAACAGAGCAGCACCCTTTTCCTGCAAATTCGACTCTATTCCAAAAGAAGAAGGGGAGAGAGACGGTCGAGATCAGTCGAGTGTCCTAGGCGATGCGACGTGTCCTCATCTCCCGTCTCAAGGACGAAAACGCAGGTCTGCTTGCCGAAAAGCACTGTACACGGTACAGTGTGTTGAAGAAAGAGACGTTGGGGGGGAAGAAGTCGCGTGGGTGTGGGAGAGATTTCCGTTTTCGGAGTCTGCTTCCTCTGCGTTTTCTCTGGGGTCGTTTGTAGCGTTACTGTTTCTGGGAATGGCGTGGGTGGAGGGAAAACGAGTAGGGGAGAGATTGAGAGAGCGTGGGGAGAGACGCGAGGGAGGGGAGGTTTCCGTTTTTGGGTCTGAAGTCGCGTCTGTTCTGCTGCGTTTTTCTGGGTTTCTTTGTCGTTTTTTCTGTTCTGGGAATTGTTGGGACGAAGGGAAGGAGGAAAGGGGTAATGGGTCGGGGCAGGTATGGGCTGGGTTGAGGGTTTTTTATTGGGTCGAGTTGAGGGATTGGGAAGAGAGAATGGGGTGGGTTGAAAATAAACAAAGGGGAAATGGGCTGTTGGGTTTGAATTGGGTTGGGATGAGGAAAGGAAGTGGGCTGCTGATGTGGGAATTGGGTTGAAATTAAGGAGGTTGGGCCTGAATTCAGTTCTTCAAAAAGGATTAAAGGAAAAGAGTCAAATTTAATGGCCAATTGATTTAAAAGCGAATTTTATAAATTTATTAACGAGCCTATTTATTTAGTAACATAACTATTTAAATTATAAAATAATGATTCAAAATATAGTCGTGATTTAAAGTAAACTAGTTTAATAGAATACTTTCTAAACTTAAGATATACATATATACATATACATATACATATACATATATATGTATATGTATATATATACATATATATATATATATATATATATATTTTTATTATATATTTTTTTTTGCAAGATTTATAAAACTAATTAACTTAAACAATTTGAAAAACTCACGAAGCTCGATAATTAATTTATGCCAGCGTGGGTCAAAAATTGGGTGTCAACACTTATTTTTGTTGAGTACAGGGCATCTTCAGGCGGCTATTAACAGACCCCGCTTAGAATATCAGTGATCATTTCGAGTTAATGGGTGAGCTAGTTTTTCCGAGCTGCCTTGGATTTTCTTCTATGTCTCTGTCCACATTTTCGGACATAGACTAGTTATTAGATGCTTTTTATATTGGTTGGGTTGTACCAATTTTCCTTTTAGACTTTGTGGTTCATTCTTTAGTTGTTTTGGTACATTCACGACTTTCTGGTATTTAATTTGCTTTCGTCATTTAAATGTCTTAGTTTGACTTAGTTGTTTGGTTTGAGTTGTAGTAGTGGTTCTCCCATCAAAGGGTTAGTGTAGGTGCCAATCACGATGATCTGGATCGTGACAACAGATCAACTTTGATAAAGAATTAGGTATTTCATTTCAAAGTGATTCAGAGGGGTAATTTGACGGTCTAATAAAGTACAAGTGTCGAATTAAATATTGATAGTAAGTTAGCGGGTCATTTGTGTGTTTTGTCATAATTATTTTTCACATCTTTTTTTTCATCTTGGAAAATAATATGCAAAAATTTATGGCATAACTTTTTTTTATTAAAAGAAAACTCCTATCATAATTTTAAAGAAGTAAAAAACAATAAATATTGTTGAGGTAAGAATAGAACGTGCATTTTAAAAAACTAATTGGCATATAGGGGAGAAAATGTCTATTTTTCAAAGTAGAAAGAAAATTTTAATTTTTAAAGTAAAATTTTAGAGTGATAAGATCTTTTTTAGTAGACATGCCAAAATTTATTTAGAGGCATTCTAATTATTGAATGTAACTACTTAATTAATTGAAAATTCCTTCTATTTTCACTATAAAAAAGAACCATTACCAAGTACCTACAAGCACTTCAACTAATTATTAGTATCATAAATAATTGTTTGAGATGGCAAAATCAAGCAAATCTATGATATGCATGGTTTTTGTTTGAGGGTTTTTTATTGGGTCGAGTTGAGGGATTGGGAAGAGAGAATGGGGTGGGCTGAAAATAAACAAAGGGGAAATGGGCTGTTGGGTTTGAATTGGGTTGGGATGAGGAAAGGAAGTGGGCTGCTGATGTGGGAATTGGGTTGAAATTAAGGAGGTTGGGCCTGAATTCAGTTCTTCAAAAAGGATTAAAGGAAAAGAGTCAAATTTAATGGCCAATTGATTTAAAAACGAATTTTATAAATTTATTAACGAGCCTATTTATTCAGTAACATAACTATTTAAATTATAAAATAATGATTCAAAATATAGTCGTGATTTAAAGTAAACTAGTTTAATAGAATACTTTCTAAACTTAAGATATACATATATACATATACATATACATATATATGTATATGTGTATATATACATATATATATATATATATATTTTTATTATATATTTTTTTTTGCAAGATTTATAAAACTAATTAACTTAAACAATTTGAAAAACTCACGAAGCTCGATAATTAATTTATGCCAGCGTGGGTCAAAAATTGGGTGTCAACAACTGTCCCTCATTTTACTCGGACTGATGCAAGCAATTCGAGGAAAATGAAATTGACCGAACCAATTTTGACCAACCTCATTCGCTTTAAAGGAAGGATTCGACAAAGGGTTTAGGAATTATGGCCGAACCCTTGAAACGGGTTTCCTACATATCTCAGGCTATATGAGAATTCAGGCCACTTGTAGTTCGATCAGCTTGATTTATCGCATGATTTTGGGAGAATCATAAGCCACCTCGACACCGAATTATGAAGGTGCCGAAATGCTCGAGAATGGAATTCGAGAGCGAATATTGGGACACAGACGAGTTTCAACATTGAATCCGCCTACATCAGGCTGTGTGTAGTTCGACTCAATCGGTGGAAAAGGAAAACTATTAGGCCAGCTAACCTTTGGTTTTGGACAAGTGACAAATTAACGAGTATGAAAAGGAGGCTTGTAACCTCTTAGCCATGAATGTGGAGCTCTTCATATCCATAGGTAAGAACTTACACGGACATAATTTCCAAAGCTCTTGGCGCATTGTCACTCAGATTGGAAACTGGCTTCCGATAAGACAAAACTTCCGGATGCGAGACTGAAACTGACAGACCTAAAGGAAGACCCGCATGCCTCGAGAGGGGTGGTTCGATTGTGGTGGAAGTCGCTCCTCTGCTCGCGTCCTAAGAGTGTGATATTCCTCTTTGGACTGTGTCCCAGTTCGCTGCTAAGAAAAAGTTCCGCGTTGTGCTGCATCCTTTTTGATGTCGTCCGCACCTGTGATTTTGGAGAATTCATCCTTTTGGATGCTCTCGACAAAGACTGAGATAAAACTCATCAGCTAAAAAATGCAATTTGGATGGGAGACAGTGTCTTTTTACCGTGTCGACACTTCATTGTTCTCCTCAAATCGACGCCGACTCGATCGGTCTGACGTCCAGCAAATAAAGCTTATGCCTTGTGTTTTGCAATATCATCTTCAATGTATTCCATACTTGATGTCGAAATAAATAAATAAATGCTGATGCGATATTGATGTTTGCTTTGTTGTCATCTTCGATGCTCTCCTTGATGTTTACTTTTATAAGAAATAACAGAATGCAGGCGAGGCCTAATAGATAAGTATTGCTCTTTCTTTATCCATGTACGTCCTCTTGCGGGGCATGAATATCTTCCTGCGATACGTAAATTCTTGCGAGGTGTAAAATCTTCTCGCAATGTATAAGTTTTGACGAGGCATGAAAATCTTCTCGTCGTGCATAATTAATGACTCGCGATGCATGATTTTCGCTATGCATGAATTCCAGCGAGGCATAAATTCTTCTCGCGATGTATAAATTTTGACGAGGCATGAAATCTTCTCGTCGTGCATAATTAATGACTCGCGATGCATGATATCCGCGATGCATGATTTTCGCTATGCATGAATTCCAGCGAGGCATAAATTCTTCTCGCGATGTATAAATTTTGACGAGGCATGAAATCTTCTCATCGTACATAATTGTCAGCGAGGCATAAAGTCTTCTCGCGATGCATAAATTTTGACGAGGCAGAAATTTTCTCGTCGTGCATAATTAATGACTCGCGATGCATGATTTCCGCGATGCATGATTCTTTAGCAGTATATGACTTCCGCAATGCATGATTTCCGTGATGCATGATTCCGCGATGCATGATTCCGCTATGCATGATTCCGCGATGCATGATTCTTCAGTGTACAAATTCCGCGATGCATGATTCCGCGATGCATGATTCCGCTATGCATGATTCTTCAGTGTATAAATTCCGCGATGCGTGATTCCGCGATGCATGATTTTCGCTATGCATGATTTTCAACGAGGCATGGATTCTCCTCGCGATGCATAAATTCCGGCGAGGTATGAAGTCCTCTCGCGATGTATAAATTTCAGCGAGGTATGATGTCTTCTCGCGATGCATAAATTTTGACGAGGCATGAAATCTTCTCGTCGTGCATAATGACTCGCGATGCATGATTTTCGCTATGCATGAACTCCAGCGAGGCATAAATTCTTCTCGCGATATATAAATTCTAGCGAGGTATGAAGTCTTCTCGCGATGCATAAATTTTGACGAGGCATGAAATCTTCTCGTCGTGCATAATGACTCGCGATGCATGATTCTTCAGTGTATAAATTCTGCGATGCATGAATATTTATATCGCCCCCGTGGATAGTAACGGCAAGACGACCTCCAAATAATATATCGACTTGATCGAGAATGATAAAATAATAATTGCATAAGCATCTCTTCTGAGGTAATACATTGTCTTGATCGACAATAATTATCATGCTTTGATAACGCAATGCAAATAGCGTCCCCTACAGAAATCGTGAAATCCTTGCTGAGATTCCTGTTTGATTCACCTTTGAATCTGGCTAGACACTTTTGCAAATTTCACATTGTTGGGAATGGTTTGAAATAAACAAACACATTCACAATCATCTTGACACAAACTATATGAATTGCCTCCTGCTTTCAGTGAGATCACTGATTTTGGAGATAGTTTTATCCTCTTCGGGAGCTCTCCGTATTCATCTGTCGGGATAATTCAGCCGACTTCAAAGCAAAACTATAAGCCTGCATCCACAGAAAAAGTGTCAGTTTTAAACGTACTGATCTGTGTCGATCCCTTCGGTTGTTTGCTCCTTGTCTTGATATCTCCGGTTGATTTCCCGATTTCCCGACTCTTGATAGATAAGAAAATATCTTAGTTAAAACAGATGAAACATAAAAGGGAAATTTTTAAAAGAAACAAGAAATTTTTATGAAATAGTATGTTGAAAAAGTCGCTGCCAAGTCATGTCATATCAGGCTTTGCGAGCTCTTTTGAATCTGACACTTGCTGATGGGTTTCAGAGGCGTTCCGGACTTGTAGGGAAGACCCATGACGAAATTTTAAGGCCATCCTCAAAATTTCTGTCCAGTTTACTATCTTGCTCATCTTTTCATTGTAACCGAACAGATCGCGGAATTTTGAGATCTTCTCAAAATTCTGTCCCAGTCGCCAATTCGAAATGTCTTTTGTCTGACTTGCTGATGAGGAGACTCCTTCTGGAGAATTTTTGAGTACCTCTCAAAAAATTTTGTCCCTGTTCTACTGTAAAGGGGAATAGAAATCTTACGAGAGATATGACCGAGCCCTTGTGGCGCCTACGTATCCTGTTGAGGCAGGAATCAGGTCAAACGTAGTTCCCCTTAAAGGTTAACAAGAATAAAATTTACACAAAAACCGACCGAGGCCGACAAAGGCCGCCTACGTATCTCATTCTTGAGAATTCAGGTCGAACGTAGTTCAGGTACAAAGAAATGATTAAAGGGGTAAATGGGGTGACCGAAGCCGACATAGGCCGCCTACGTATCTCGTTCTCGAGAATTCAGGTCAGACGTAGTTCGTTACAAGAGGGATTACAATTCAAATTCGAACAAATACAAGCAAACAGAACGATTACAAGTAAATAATAGAAAAATGCAAAAATGGAACTTCACGTATAGTATCTCTTGACAGCATCTGTGTTGATAGGCTTGGGCCATACAACACCATCCATCTCTGACAAGACTAAAGCACCTCCAGATAGTACTTTGCGAACCATGTAAGGACCTTGCCAGTTTGGTGCGAACTTTCCTTTGTATTCGTCTTGATGAGGAAAATACGCTTAAGAACCAACTGACCAACTTCAAAATTTCTGGCTCTTACTCTGTTGTGAAAAGCGCGAGTCATTCTCTGTCTATACAATTGGCCATGGCAAACAGCGACCATTCTCTTCTCATCAATCAAGGCTAGTTGATCAATCCGCTTACTAACCCATTCGGTGTTGCTCAACTCAGCTTCTTGGATGATCCTCAATGACGGTATCTCGACTTCAACAGGCACGACTGCTTCTGTTCCATATACTAGCAAGTATGGAGTGGCCCCGGTCAATGTTCTGACCGTTGTTCGATAACCTAGTAGAGCATATGGCAACATTTCATGCCAACCTCGCTGCTTGTCGATCATTTTCCTCAGAATCTTTTTGATATTCTTGTTGGCGGCCTCTACAGCTCCGTTCATTTGAGGGCGATAAGCAGTTGACCTCCGGTGAATAATCTTAAACTGTTCACATATCTCTTTCATCAGATGGCTGTTGAGATTTGCACCGTTATCAGTGATGATGGATTCTAGAACTCCAAATCGGCATATCAGATTGTTGCGGACAAAGTCGGCCACCACTTTCTTGGTTACCGACTTGTAAGAGGCTGCTTCCACCCACTTGGTGAAATAATCAATGGCAACCAAAATGAATCTGTGTCCATTAGAAGCGGCTGGCTCTATAGGACCGATGACATCCATTCCCCAGGCTACAAATGGCCAAGGTGAACTCATAGCATTAAGTTCGTGAGGTGGCACCCGTATCAGATCGCCGTGCACTTGACATTTGTGGCATTTTTGTACGAATTTGCAACAGTCATTCTCCATAGTCATCCAGAAATAACCGGCTCGAAGGACTTTTCTTGCCAAGGTAAGCCCGTTCATATGTGTACCACAAACTCCAGCATGTATCTGTTCAATAAGCCTTACGGCTTCAGCAGCATCCACGCATCTCAAAAGACCCAAATCTGGAGTCCTCCTGTAAAGGACTTCTCCATTCAAAAAGAAATTGAGAGCCATACGACGTATCGACTTCTTTTGATTAGATGTGGCATCTTCTGAATATGTCCCAGACTCCAAGTACCTCTTTATGTCAAAATACCAAGGCAAACCATCTGGTTCTGATTCAACATGTGAACAATGGACTGGATGTTCCTTCAAGTCTATATCCAACGGGTCGATGTAATCAGTATCCGGATGTTTGATCATTGAAGCGATGGTGGCAAGAGCATCAGCTAATTCATTCTGTATTCTGGGAGTATGTCTGAACTCGATCTTGCGAAACCTTTTACACAGATTTTGCACATATTGTACATAAGGTACAATCTTCGGGTTCTTCACAGCCCATTCTCCTTGAACCTGATGGATCAAGAGGTCCGAATCTCCGATAACCAGTAACTCGTAAACATTCATGTCAATGGCCATTTTCAAACCGAGAACGCAAGCTTCATACTCAGCCATGTTGTTTGTGCAGTTGAATCGTAGCTTAGCCGCCATAGGATAGTGCTGACCAGATTCTGATACCAGGACCGCTCCAACACCTTTACCCTGGTGATTCACCGCTCCATTGAAGAATAATCTCCAACCTAGATAAGCCTCAGAGATATCCTCACCCACAAATGACACTTCTTCATCGTGAAAATATGTCTTGAGAGGTTCATACTCTTCATCAACGGGATTTTCCGCAAGATGATCAGCCAAAGCTTGTGCCTTTATTGCCTTCTGAGTCACGTACACGATGTCAAACTCACTCAACAGCATTTGCCATTTAGCTAACTTCCCGGTCGGCATGGCTTTCTGGAAAATATACTTCAATGGATCCATCCTGGAGATAAGATATGTAGTATACGACGACAGATAGTGTCTCAGCTTCTGGGCAAGCCACGTCAGAGCACAGCATGTTCTCTCCAGCAAAGTGTAGCGAGATTCGTACGGAGTAAATTTCTTGCTTATGTAGTAGATAGCCCTTTCCTTCTTCCCCGTCTCGTCGTGTTGACCAAGTACACATCCAAAGGCGTTATCTGAGACAGACAAATACAGCAACAAAGGACTCCCTTCTCGCGGAGGAACCAATACTGGTGGGTTAGACAAATAGCTCTTGATAGCGTCGAAAGCGGTCTGGCACTCCTCAGTCCACTTAGTCGGGGCATCTTTCTTCAGCAACTTGAAGATAGGCTCACATTCCACTGTCGATTGTGCTATAAACCGGCTGATATAGTTTAACCTCCCCAAGAAACTCATCACCTCTTTTCTCGTTTTCGGCGGAGGTAACTCCTGAATTGCTTTAATCTTGGAAGGGTCGAGCTCAATACCTCTCCTACTGACTATAAACCCCAACAACTTCCCAGCTGGGACTCCAAAAGCACATTTGGCAGGATTTAGCTTCAAGTTGTACCGACGCAAACGTTCAAAGAATTTTCTCAGGTGTGTCAAATGATCCGAACTCTCGCGGGATTTGATTATGACATCGTCCACGTATACTTCAATTTCCTTGTGAATCATGTCATGAAAGATGGTCGTCATGGCTCTCATGTAAGTAGCACCGGCGTTCTTGAGGCCGAACGGCATTACCCTGTAGTGATATACCCCCCAAGGTGTGATGAAGGCCGTTTTCTCTGCGTCTTCTTCATCCATCAAAATTTGGTGATAACCCGCGTAACAATCCACAAATGACTGCATCTCATGTTTGGCACAGTTGTCAATCAGAATATGGATATTTGGCAACGGGAAATTATCCTTTGGACTAGCCTTGTTGAGATCTCTGTAATCAACACAAATCCTGATTTTTCCATCTTTCTTGGCGACCGGAACGACATTTGCCAACCAGGTGGGATATTGCGTTACTTCTACCAACCGAGACTCTATCTGCTTGGTGATTTCCTCCTTAATCTTCAAACTCAATTCAGGCTTGAATTTTCGAATCTTTTGCTTCACCGGCTCGAACCCTGGGTTGATAGGCAGCTTATGAGATACAACATCAATACTCAGCCCCTGCATGTCACCGACCTCCCAAACGAACACATCGCTGTATTCGACAAGCAAATGAACCAGGCTCTCCTTCTGAGTTTCATTCAGGTGAGTGCTGATCTTAACCTCTTTGACACATTCTGAATCTCCCAAATTTACCGTCTCTGTTTCCTCCAGATTCGGTTTATGTTGATTCTCGAACTGTCGAAACTCTTCTACCACATAGTCTGGTTCCCCACTTTCTTCGTCGTAGTCGTCAGCCTCGTCGTCATTTGCCTCATTTTGCTCGTTTAGCTCATGACATGACATGACATTGGCAGGTTTGTAACTTACGTTACTGAAATCATAAACAGACAAAATTAGAAAAGTAAAATATAACAAGCAATCGAATAAACAAAGTCAAAATAAGGAGGCTTTCATTTAAATTGAATCAAAAATGCAAACTTGGGTCATGGCACAAGGCCATGTCGCCCTTTAAACAATCATAACAAAATTCAAAATCAAGAAAATGCAGAAATGGTGGGTCTCGGGCCTCTTCCGAACGACCACCGATTTTGGCATGCACAAAATAACTCCATTCTACCACAGAGTTCGGGGCCTCAGGATCGGCGTGGACGTCCAATTTTGCAGCATCTCCCCTGGTTCAGCATCACGAATGCCAGCTGGCTCAGCCTCCTCCTCGATGACGGCATTGATCTCGTTGAACAGGTCACAGATTCCTTCTCCCTCGTCTTCAGGCTCGGCATGCTCCCGGACTGGAAATGAGTGATAGAGATGTGGGATTGGCTTAGTCAACTCTTGATCCCTTCTCCTCTTCATCTTCATATCATCATCTGTGGGGATGTACCCCAAACCATGCTTTGATCCCTGAGCAAGGACGGGAACTGGCTTGATGATCCCTTGGGCATTCCTTCCTAGTCCGGAACCTGGTTCGAATCCGCTCTGCAGCATTACCGTGGCAATCATTCTGTACACGGCCGGCATGGGAGTCTGTGGCGCCAAGCCCTCATCGGTGGCATTTACCAACTCCACTGTGTAGAAATCCGAAGTTTACGGCGTCTCGTCCAAGATCGGCACCTGCTTACCTGAATGGCTCCTATACCCATGAATAACTAGTTCTTCATTTCTCCATACTAGTTTCATCACTTGGTGAAGAGTGGAGGGGACGGCTCCAGCCATGTGAATGAATGGCCTTCCCAAAAGGAGGTTATAGCTGGTGTCGATATCCAACACCTAGAACTTCACCTCGAATTCATGGGGCCCATTTGGATGGTCAAGTTCACCGCTCCTAACGTCTCTCTCTGCACACCATCAAATGCTCTCACATTGACCTGGTTTTTCTCCAACTTTCCGAGGTCAAACCTCAGCTGCTTCAGCGTAGACAAAGGGCATATGTTTAGGCCAGATCCGTCGTCTACCAAAACACGGTTGACGATCTTTCCGCGGCATACCACGGTGATGTGTAGAGCTTTGTTGTGGGCCTTCCCTTCGGCCGGCAACTCATCATCGCAGAAGCTGATGCGGTGTCCCTGAATGACTCGGTGAATCATAGCAGCTACATTGTCGTTGCTTGTGCCTGAGGGCACGTATGTATCATCAAGAGCTTTCATTAAGGCCTGCCTGTGGGACTGAGAGCTCATCAGCAGGGCCCACACAGATATCTGAGCCGGAGTCTTCTCTAAATGTTTCACGATGGAGTAGTCTTTGGGCTGCATTCTCCTCCAGAATTCTTTGGCTTCTGCTTCGCTGATCGGTCTCTTGGAATGATCTTTCTTTTGTCCTCCGAGAGCAAGCTCGTCGGGAGTGTAACATCTGCCCGATCTAGTCATGCCTTGAGCTACGACCGTTTCTATCACAAACTTGGGTTTGGGGAGAGTCTTTGAGGGCACCAAGGCAAAAGCCTTTGCAGGTGTCAGAATGACAAACTCTCCCTTTTCCCTGACGCTTAATGAAGCGACAGCCCTTTCCAAGTCTTCCTGAACAACAGGAGTAATTCTCTTGGTTTCACGATCATCTTCGTCAATTTCTATCATGTTGGTATTTCCACCCCCATGATTTGGCAATGGATTCGTGTTGACGTTTGGCGCCGCAGGCTGAAGGGAGACCACTTCCTGGTCAATCAAGTCCTGGATCCTGTGCTTGAGATTGATACAGTCTTCTGTATCATGTCCAACACTGTTGGAATGATAAGCACATCTCTGCTCAGGTCTGTAGAATCTGGAATTGACATCCACGGGCTTGGGCCCCACAGGGTGGATGTATCCGGCCGCGGATAATCATTCGAACAATTTAGTTCTGCTTTCAGCCAACACGGTGAAGCTTCTGGAGGGCTTCTTCTCAGACCTGGGGCGAGGGGGATCATACCCGCCCTGCTGTGGGGGAGGGACTTGTTGATAACTGCGGGCATTTGGTCGTGGAGCTTGGGCTCTGGGATGGGGATTTGTTTGGTAGTTTGGCATTGGGGCTCGGTAATTTGGATGGGGGTTTTGATATGTTGGGGTTTGTATTTGATATGCGGGGAACGGTGCTTGATAGCTTGGTTGTACATTAGCGCAGCTGGGAGCGACATTCTGGTAGTGGGGAGGGACTTGATAGGCTTGGGGGTAGTTTGGAAAATTTTGGGGAATCGGGGGTGGATTCTGATACGACACAATATGGGCTTCGGGATAAGTGGGGCCGGCATTGTAGTGGCCGGAATGATTTGAGTTTGGACGGTAGGCTTGACGAGGCTTTGATGGAGGGTAGGAGCGGCCTTGGGGACGTGGTAAGTTTCTGGGGGCTTTTCTTCCCCCGTGTGAGATAGCGTTAACCTCCTCTCTTTTCTTCCTTACCAGTCCGGAAGACCCAGGCGATGCAGACACTCGGGCTATCTTTCCCGACTTCAGGCCATCTTCAATAGTCTCACCCACTTTGACTATTTCGGCGAACTTGGCGCCGATTAACAAGATGATCCTGTCATAATACTCGGGCTCCTGCACCCGCACGAACACCTCTACAATCTCTTTCTCTGTCATCGGAGGCCTCACCCTCGCCGCCTCTTTCCTCCACCTGTACGCGAACTCTCGATAGCTTTCTGTGGGCTTCTGCTTCATCTTCTCCAAGGAGTACCGATCAGGAACTATCTCGACGTTATATGCGAATCTGTCGATGAAATCCTTAGCTAGTGCACTCCAACTAGGCCACTGTCGAGTCTCATGTGACGTGAACCACTCCAGGGCTTCACCGCACAGGCTCCGACTGAATATCCTCCTCAGCAAGGCTTCATCTTTGCCAACTCCCACGAGTTGGTCACAGTACTCTGAGGTGTGCCATGGGGTTGCCCACCCCGCCGAAGGTATCAAACTTCGGGATCTTGAACCCTTCAGGCAGGTTCAAGTCTGGGTGGATGCATAGTTCTGCGTAGCTTAACCCGGCGACATCTGGAGTACATTGCAATTCCCTCATTGCCCTCTTGATCTCCTCCTTTATGTCTACCTTCGCTTCTTCCCTCGCCCTCCACTCTCTTTCTTGCTCCTCATAATGGTCCAACTTGGAACCGTGCACCTCATACTCGGCCGGGACAGGGACTTGGAAAGTGGTTCTTTTGGGGAGGGGTGGAGCTATGGAAGGGCTTGGGACGTTCTGTGCGGTTTGATAGTTTTGCGGATAATTTTGGGGATTGGTATTTTGGTTTAAGTGGGGATGCGGTGTTTGGGAATTGAAGGCGGTGGGATTTTGGGTTTGATTTTGGGGTAGTGGGGCTGTTTGAGTATTTTGGGGGTGTGGTGGCATTTGCGGAGGATTGTTTGGAAGTGGGGAGGGAGTTTGATAGGAGACCGACGCATATTGGGGGTTTTGGGTTGTCATGTCTACCCCAGACGGGTTGTGCACGGGTGTCGATGGACGCTGCTGAGTAGGATCCGAGCTGGACGAGGGGAAGTATGTAGGAGGTCTTGCGTCAAGAAAGTTGGGGCCGAATCCGGGCGGAGGAGTGTCTTGCCTCCGTTGCATCTCTACCCTCATGTCAGCTATTTGCTGCATCAGCTGCGCAATAAGCTCATTCTGCTCTGCCACGGTGGGCTGAGCCACCACGACATCTGTGAGGCTGATTTGTTCATTGTTGTCGCCCATGTCTGTATTTGCGTTTGATCCGGGGAAGGAATCTGCGCGACCTTTTGATCTGGTGAAGTAGTGGTGATCTGCCAGCTTTATCGACACAGATCAGTAAGAGGTACCTGTGAGGTAAAAACAACTCAAAGGCAAATTTGTTAGTGCATATCCGGAGTACAAAATGCATAATATCGCACATAAAACAGATAAACACACAAGTCGCTTTGTTTGAGGATATCTTAACCCACGAATGAGGACGGAAATATATTTTGAACAAACAGGAATTTGTTTGTTTTGACGTCATCTCGGGAAAGCTGAATCATGTTGAGCTATGGTCTTCTTGAAGCTGCTTTTCGACGTCCGGTGATCTTATCTTCGCATCATGGAGGAGAATGAAAATTTCAGTGATAGGGGCCGGGCCGGGAAGGCTGCCTACGTATCTCACGGGGAGAATTCAGGCCCAACGTAGTTCGGATACAATGATGAAAAATTTTTCATTCATTCTTTCATTGCGATTACAAGGGAATTGAAAAACAACATTGAAATTTCTGGAAAACAACATTTGGCGATTTCTTGTCTCGTGGCGGCGTCATTCCTTTCCTTTCAGACAGTCGGAAATGGAGGCTTGTAGACGATTTCTTCTTCATCATCCTCCTCAATCACTTCACGACCGGGGCCACTGTTACTTGCTCCCTGTTCACTGGCGAGGTGTTTTCCGCCCTTTAAGTTGCTATGGGTCGCCAATTCTTCATCGAGTGCCGCACTTCTGGCCAACAACACGGCAGTCTCAATATCTACCTTTGCTTCTCTCGCCTTTCCTTCGTGTATCTCCAAACGAAGCAAGTTCAACTTTTTCCTTAGGCTTTCGGTTTCCATCTCAACCTCCTTCTTTCTTTTCATCTGCGACGCCAGATCTTCATCCAAAGTCGTGACCGCAACTTTGTAGATTGTTGTGGTCATGTCTACCTTAAGCCCTTTCTCTTTAATCTTCTGAATTTCTCGAGTAACTTGCTCGATTTTTCTTCGCATTTCCTTCTCAGTGAGCTCCGTCTGGACATTTTTGCTTTTTTCCATAGCGGTGATTCACTTTTCCTGAGACGATAGAGCGGTATTTAGGATTTGTGGTGGGAGATGGATTTTGCGTGAGAAACTAGAGACTCGGGAATTTTGGTCGGAGCTTTGTGATAGTAGCTTCTGTATACTCTTTGGGATTTTGGCTAGGAGTGGATTTACGATATCCTCATTCAAAGCAACGTAACACATAAGCATACACATAGACAACGTGTCCTAATCATGCATGGGGACCCTTTTTGTGCCAAGGGTAGGCCTAACGCATTCGAATGATGTACGTGTGAGTTTAAACCAATTAAATGATTCCCCCCAAAATAATATTTAATAATGAGTAAAATGTTTGAAAAGGGAAATAAACAAACCCACGCAGGGGCTATTTAGAAAGAGCGATAATATCAGGCCCACGCAGGGGCGATGTCCACTATGCTGCTCCGGATGGTCCCGCTCCGTCGTCGTCTTTCCGGATTTTGTGCTGTTGGAACATGTACCTCAGCATCAGCAAAAACCCCTCACCCAGACGACCTTTGTCTTCCAGACTCTCGTATCGCATCCTCTCAATTTTCTGTTGGATCCAGCTGTCAAACTCGTCATACCCTTGCTTCAGTCTCTCGATCTCTCGAGTTGCCCTCTCGAGTGCGTCTTGATTCTCTACGAATTTGGCATTGACCTCATTAGCCTCCTCCTTTAACTCTCGCAATTCGGCCACTGCTTTGGCCTCCTTGTCTGTCACCGTGCGAAATCTACGAGGGATTTGAAAGGAGATATTTTGTAAATCTCTTTTCAACCATGCTTTGTAACCTTCGTCGTATCCAGCGTCGAATCGGTTAGGAGCGATAGTGTCTTTACCCATACGCTTGGCGTTCTTCCATTCTCTGAGCATTTCTGTAGCGTCGTCCACCCTGTCGTCCCCAATGTCGTACACGTAAGCGCCATAATATGCTTCTCTGGGCACAGTCTGTTTTCTTTCAAACTGTCGCAAGACTCGGAATGGCGCATAAGGACGAATTCCTCGAATGCCGGGTAGAGGGAGCACGACACGTCTACGACCCTCCACGACAACTTCCTTGGATATGAAGCGGTCGAGCATCCATTGGAGGTCCTCTTCTCTCAACTCGGAGAAAATTTGGGCCCATTTCCCTCTCGTTCTCCGATTATTCAGGTTGGCCCAGAATAGCAAGTCGTTCAGCTCTTTGAGAGTGTTCTTGTTGTCGAGAGTGTGCAATTCTCGAGTTCCAGCACCCTTCGCCAAGTGGCTGAGAATCCACCATTGGAGGAGCAGATTACACCCCTGGAAGTACCGATGTCCCTCTTTGCACTTACCCAAAGCGCGATATATGTACGACAATATGACCGGGGCTAAGGAGTAGTACTTCGTCGTTCCTTGATTCTCGTACCCCTTGAACAACGTCTGGACGAGTGTTATGACTCTGGTGTTGATGCTCAGGCTCGGGCCGTGCGGGAAGACCATTGTTCCCAACAAGGCTATGGCAAACGCCAACGGGCGGAGCTCATTCCACTCTCTGTAGGAAATTCTGAATTCCCGATTATACGCGGCATAGAAACTCGCGTGTCCAAATGTGACATACAAATCCCTGAACATTACGTGAGAGTCTTGACACCAATAGGTGTAATCCCTTCTTAGCCCTAACCAATCCGAGATGTTCTCAACGGAAGGTTTGTTGGGGATAAACACGTCCTCTTGCTTTCGGGCTCTTCTTTCGAGACCCGTGCCCACGGTGTCTATGCAATCTCTTATTTCTTCTAATGTAGGGGTGATTTCGGCCATTCCGAAACGGAAGACCATTCTTTGGCTGTCCCAATACCCGGTAAGAATCTCGATCAACTCTGGCCAACCGTCCATGTTGATTAGCTCGGTCAAGGCCCCTATATATTTGTTGAGAGTTCGCTTATGATCTCCGTCTAAGTCGTTGTGCCACATAGCAAGTTGGGGTGGCGCGGAAATGACCATGTCGAATTTCGAAAAGCGGTCCATATCTGCAAAACAAAAACCCGTTAGACTTTCCCCTACCCCCAAGTTGGTTTTTCACACATACATTTTCGAATGTCAAATAACATGATGCGTCGTGAGGTCGAAGACCTTAGACGCGATTTTTTGGCGGTTTTCTACTAAAATGGACTTAATACGCCTTGGGTATTAAGTCGTCCTAGGCTGATGCCTAATTTTGGTTTTGGTTTCGCTCTAACTTAGGCTTTTCTAGAATTGTTTTCAAATAGATGGTTACCCGAGTCGGACAAACATCGGGGTGGAGATATCGAATAACGTCGGATGACCGCATTCCGACTATTTATTCGATACTCCCAAATAAGTTCTTGGGGTATTTCTGAGAGAAGTCGCGGTAAGCCGCGTAACTTCCGTTTCCTAATGCAACTAGTTGCCGTTTGGCGGAATTTATGCCATGAGAAAATGCAATTTCTAAAACTAAACAATTAAACAATTTAGTCAAATAGAGTTAGTCTTAGGGTTAGAATCCTCCGTCCCCAGCGGAGTCGCCATTTCTGTTTTATCGAAAAAATTGATTTCGAAAAGAGTTTGTTTTATTTTTAAGGTATTTTCGACTTTTAGGAGTCGCCACTTAATTTTTTAAGAAAAAATCAAGAAAACTTCGTTTCTAAACAACTTAAACAGAAAAAATTGTTTATGAAACATTTTTAAGGGGGTTCGGGATTCATATTAGTGTCTTAGGAAGGTGTTTAAAGCACCTAAGACACTCCATTAAACACGGTTTTCCGGCGACTAACTATTTGACTATTTTTGTTTTAACTTTTGCGATCGAAGTTAAATTTATTAAAGTTTTATCTAGACAAATTTTATGAATTTTACAATCTTTATTGTTTTTAAGACTTAATTAAAGTAAAACCTTTTAAACCTTAATTTTGAGCAACTTGCGAGTTTGAAACTTTATTGTTTTAAGATTCAGTTTTAATTTTAAGCTCGATAAAATGAAAGGTGTTCGGAGGGGTTTGGAGTTTCTAACCCTAAAAGATAACGATAAACCACAGAAAGCGTATAAACAAGTAACGGGGGAGGGGAAAGAGAGAGAGAGAGAGAGAGATTTGGGTCCAAGTTCTCGGTTCTGTTCGTCTTGACCGAAACTTGGACCCACCTGTTTTCGGGTTTTCGCCCGTCTTCTTTCGTACCTGTCTTAGTCTAAGCATACGGAAATAAATGCGGTAAAATGAAACTACAAGGGCTTATGCCCATTACAAAGCCAAATACAAAATGAAATAAAGGCAAGTCTTCTAGCTCGTCTTCCTTAAACTTCTTCAATCTTCCTGGCATTTCGAATCTGGCATGCCCGTCTCGATGGTTTGACTTGAGATAAAAATCGAGCCTTTACGGCTCTTCCGAATACATGTAGAAAGGATAGAGCCCGAATGGACTCGAGGGAATATTTCACATGCAACAAAGTGGAAACAAATTAGCATATGAGCGATAATGCAAACTCAAAGTATTTCGAAACAAAGGCAAACAAATAGAAAATAAGGTAACAGCTTTATATAAAACAATGAAACTCAAATTTAAGATCAGTCAAAGTTAGTAAACAGACCAAACCTAAAGGTATCAACTTAAACCCGTCACTAAACAAACTTATCGCTAAACTAACAGCGAGCAAGCATGGATTATCAAATTTTGACATATGAAGATGCTGGCCAATTGCCAAACTAATGGGGATATACACATCCAAAGACTCCACTGGAAACAATACTGAAAGATTTTGACTAAGATGGCTAAGAACAAACGAGCTAACGACCGCAGACGCAGACAAACTGAAAGATTTTGACGACAACAAATAATACGAAACCTAAAGATTCAACTACTAATCATCGGAAACTTCGACGAAGCATTGAAAAACGATGAAGAAGATGCTCAAGCAAACGACGGGCATTTCTAACATGAAACGTGCGCAAACAGTTAGACTGATGAACGCGATGGCGAAAACAGTAGCAAAACAGAGGGAACCAACAACGAGATACCATTTTTTCATCCGAGGTCGAAACAAAACGTGACTCAATAGATAGTAACTAAACGCCTAACATGAAGAGAAACTAAGATGAAAACAAAGATGCAACAGTAGATAAACAGCAACCCTAAACAACAACACAGTTCTCAGCCATCAAGTCACCATATCGGAGTTGAGAGGAGAAGAAAGTTACACAACGAAAGTAGTTTACCTGTTGAGGAGCAGCGAACTTGGGGACAGCGAGCGGGACGACTACCACCGTGCGAGCCTGAATATCAATCCGATGTTCCGTCGATGAACAGCGAAGAACGAAAGAACTTTCCCAAGACTCGAACTGTTCTTCGTGTCCGAATGCTACTCCCGAAAATCCAAGTATCTTTGGATTCTATATTGATGGGATTTTAACTAGAACCAACAAAAACGACAACAGCCAAAGCTTTTTTTTTTTCGGAAATTTCTGAACTAGTTTTCTCAGCAAAAATCCCCAAAAATCCCAACTTCTGGAAATTTCTCAACCAAGAGTTGCTAACCGTTTTTCAACTTCTAAAATTCCGATATCCAAAAGTTCTCACTCTCTGAAATTTCGATAAAAGTCTCTAACCCCTTTTCTTGAGGACGAAAGGAGTTTATATAGGGGGATATTAGGGTTTTTGGAAGAGGAAGGGCGGGAGATTTCGGGCCCATTTTGAATTTCAAACTCGAAATCCCTTTCCCTAAACAGAGCAGCACCCTTTTCCTGCAAATTCGACTCTATTCCAAAAGAAGAAGGGGAGAGAGACGGTCGAGATCAGTCGAGTGTCCTAGGCGATGCGACGTGTCCTCATCTCCCGTCTCAAGGACGAAAACGCAGGTCTGCTTGCCGAAAAGCACTGTACACGGTACAGTGTGTTGAAGAAAGAGACGTTGGGGGGGAAGAAGTCGCGTGGGTGTGGGAGAGATTTCCGTTTTCGGAGTCTGCTTCCTCTGCGTTTTCTCTGGGGTCGTTTGTAGCGTTACTGTTTCTGGGAATGGCGTGGGTGGAGGGAAAACGAGTAGGGGAGAGATTGAGAGAGCGTGGGGAGAGACGCGAGGGAGGGGAGGTTTCCGTTTTTGGGTCTGAAGTCGCGTCTGTTCTGCTGCGTTTTTCTGGGTTTCTTTGTCGTTTTTTCTGTTCTGGGAATTGTTGGGACGAAGGGAAGGAGGAAAGGGGTAATGGGTCGGCAGGTATGGGCTGGGTTGAGGGTTTTTATTGGGGTCGAGTTGAGGGATTGGGAGAGAGAATGGGGTGGGTTGAAAATAAACAAAGGGGAAATAGGCTGTTGGGTTTGAATTGGGTTGGGATGAGGAAAGGAAGTGGGCTGCTGATGTGGGAATTGGGTTGAAATTAAGGAGGTTGGGCCTGAATTCAGTTCTTCAAAAAGGATTAAAGGAAAAGTCAAATTTAATGGCCAATTGATTTCAATTTTAAAAACGAATTTTATAAATTTATTAACGAGCCTATTTATTTAGTAACATAACTATTTAAATTATAAAATAATGATTCAAAATATAGTCGTGATTTAAAGTAAACTAGTTTAATAGAATACTTTCTAAACTTAAGATATACATATATACATATACATATACATATACATATATATGTATATGTATATATATACATATATATATATATATATAATATATTTTTATTATATATATTTTTTTTTGCAAGATTTATAAAACTAATTAACTTAAACAATTTGAAAACTCACGAAGCTCGATAATTAATTTATGCCAGCGTGGGTCAAAAATTGGGTGTCAACACTTATTTTTGTTGAGTACAGGGCATCTTCAGGCGGCTATTAACAGACCCCGCTTAGAATATCAGTGATCATTTCGAGTTAATGGTGAGCTAGTTTTTCCGAGCTGCCTTGGATTTTCTTTCTATGTCTCTGTCCACATTTCGGACATAGACTAGTTATTAGATGCTTTTTATATTGGTTGGGTTGTACCAATTTTCCTTTTAGACTTTGTGGTTCATTCTTTAGTTGTTTTGGTACATTCACGACTTTCTGGTATTTAATTTGCTTTCGTCATTTAAATGTCTTAGTTTGACTTAGTTGTTTGGTTTGAGTTGTATAGTGGTTCTCTCCCATCAAAGGGTTAGTGTAGGTGCCAATCACGATGATCTGGATCGTGACAACAGATCAACTTTGATAAAGAATTAGGTATTTCATTTCAAAGTGATTCAGAGGGGTAATTTGACGGTCTAATAAAGTACAAGTGTCGAATTAAATTGATAGTAAGTTAGCGGGTCATTTGTGTGTTTTGTCATAATTATTTTACACATCTTTTTTTCATCTTGGAAAATAATATGCAAAAATTTATGGCATAACTTTTTTTTTATTAAAAGAAACTCCTATCATAATTTTAAAGAAGTAAAAAACAATAAATATTGTTGAGGTAAGAATAGAACGTGCATTTTAAAAAACTAATTGGCATATAGGGGAGAAAATGTCTATTTTTCAAAGTAGAAAGAAATTTTAATTTTAAAGTAAAATTTTAGAGTGATAAGATCTTTTTTAGTAGACATGCCAAAATTTATTTAGAGGCATTCTAATTATTGAATGTAACTACTTAATAATTGAAAATTTCCTTCTATTTTCACTATAAAAAAGAACCATTACCAAGTACCTACAAGCACTTCAACTAATTATTAGTATCATAATAATTGTTTGAGATGGCAAAATCAAGCAAATCTATGATATGCATGGTTTTAT
>JAKWJC010000037.1:0-77737 GCA_027704865.1 Solanum neorickii | reverse complement strand
ACTCAAAATTATATACAAGATTTGTTGTTGAACATTATGCAAAAAAAAAACAACAATCTCTTTGACTTTTATTATTAAAATGTTTTCAAAAATTTTAAAATATGCTCTGAACTTTTAAGAACTATTTTGAGCATTTAGAGAATTCTGACAACAAACAAAGCAGAGGAAATTCAATGGCTCTGAAGCCAAATGTAAGATATTACAAAGCAATGATGTAGTGGAAATATAGTGTGATCGACATACCTCCAACCATTGTTAGAGATATAGTCGGAGTCTACAAAATTTCTTTTCTTCAAAGATCTTCTAAGTACTCAAAACCTCACTCTTAGATGGTATGAAGTTTTTAGAAGCAATTTGCTTAGAGACCTTTGGACCAAATGACATATTTACAACCGTGCTTCCATCAAGCACGGTTAAGAAATTATGGGAGTATACCAACTACTAGTTCGTATGATAGTGGATCCATGTAGTGGGATAATGGGAAATTACCTACCTTCCCATTAGTGGGATAATGGGTCCATGAAGTGGTATAATGAACCCATGCAATATGGACCATGTCAACATTATGTAAAAAATACAGCCAAAAGGTTTATGAATTTTTACAGACATTGATTCAAAGACAGCCTACAACTCTCCCTTGCTCAGTTCTTCAATATTGAGTAACTTTAGGAGAAAATTAATAACTCCGCGTAGGAACCTCGAAATGTTGTGATTTATGTTGCATTGGAAGATAACTCATAGAAGTACAACATATGTAAAAATCACACACAAAAGATTTTCAGATTCTCACATGTATATTTTCAAAGTTAGCTCAAATTCTGCCTTGCAAAATTCTTCAGCTTTCAACAGCTTTGGATGACAATCAATAACTCGCATAGGAGACTTTGAATCACGGGCCTATTTTGTACGTTACGAAGTAGACTCCAAGAAATGTAGTATATATGAAATCCATGGTTAAAACCTTTACGGATTGTTACAAATGCGCCGTTGAAGTCAGCTGAGATGTCTTGCTTATCTCTTCTCCTTTGCTCATAACACATTTTAACTCATGTGCTATCTACATGATTTTAAAGAGTTGGTGTGGTGATCATTCAATACCCCCAAACCTTTTTTTTAATCCTGTTACTAAGCTCAGGGTGATTACTCCAAGTGACTATGCACCTCAGTAAAGAGGATAAAGTCATATCATAGTTCAAGACGATGATTTTTTTTGTTTTTTTGTTTTTGGGCCGTACATAATTTATACTATTGCAGGCCAGGAGTAACATTCATTTTATGATCATATCTTAACTGGCCTTCTAACCTTTGATGACACATTAACATACTTCAGCTGGAGTTATGCTTTCACATTGCCAAAGCTGATTCATAATATATTTTATGTCGACTTTTGAAGTCGGAGTTTAGAAGTCCCTTGATGCTTTTACTTTTTGCGAGCGACTAAAGTTCAAGTGTCATCACTCTCTTCATTGAAGAAGGCATATACCTTGGATATGTTTGTCGTTTTCTTCAAGACGGAAACTTCAACTAGTTCAAAGCTCCTAAATTGCATTATGATGACATCTTCTTCAATTTTTAGCGATGCCAAATGACGTAGAACTTCTGAAATTGAATTATAATCTAGTTTAACACTATCATGGTTTGTCTCAGCTGTCACACTGTCGTCACGGATGATCTTTCCCTCTCATACCAATGTCCTGATCTTTTCCTTCAAAGTGAAGCATTTTGTGGTGTGATGACCGATGATGCGCTGAAATCTACAATACATAGGATTATCAACTTTATTGGATTTTTGGGGTTGTTTTTCCTCTACATGTTCAATGACTTTCTTGGTTAGCAGCTCGTCAAGAATCGCAAGAATGTCAGAGTCCGAAAAGGGATAGTCTTTTGCTTGTAACTCCTTTAAGCTAATTGATTTCACTTTTCGCTTTTGCTGATGTGCTACAATATCTTTGAACCTTTGTGTCCCAGAGACTTTCATAGAAGTTGTGGTTACTGCCATGGAATCATTAGTTGTGTAGTCTAACAACTCTATGAATTGTATATCTTCTTTTTTTGTATCAAAGACATGTGATGTCTTTCCATGGCATGCAATGCTCAACTCCATGTCATGAGCGCTTGTAGATAATTATTCAAAAGTTCGAGGCTCAATCCCTTGAAGGATATATACAAGGCCCCAATGCATTCCCTGTATATAAATTTCGACTACGGATATTTCAAAAAGGTTATCCTTGCAATCTAAGCTCAACATTTGCCAACGATTGATGTTGTTCACAACGAGTTCATCCTTACCTTGTTTTGTGTTTGTAAATTCCATCATGCTCACTGTACGGTGGGTACTGTAGAAATGATTCAGAAATTTATTTTCTAGTTGTTCCCAACTATCAATTGATTCAGGCTCCAGGTCCATATACCAGTCAAAGGCATTTTCTTTTAATGAACCGAAAAACTTGTTGAGAAGAAGATCATCATGTGTATCGGCACTGCTACAAGTCTTGAATAAATGGGCATTATGTTCCGTTGAATTTCCCCTTCCATCGAATTGCTGCAATTTTGGTGGTTGATATCGAATTGGCATTAGTAGGACCTTGATTTTCTTAGAATACGACATTCAATATCCTAAGGAACATTGTGACGGACCACCATATTGAGACTTAATTGTGCTTGTGATCATATCTTGTAGTTGTTGAACTATTAGAGGGACAACTAAAGTAGACTGTTTTGCGCTTTGAGAGTCAACTGACTTGGTTAGAAATCTATATCAACTTTTTCTTGAGTTTTTATGTTGTGATATGAATCTCTACAGTTGTAGAGATCTAACTTTCTCATAAGTTGCGCGATTCGAAGATTTTTGTCATTAATAGACTTCTTCAAGGCTTTAATTGTTTACTTTATCATTGAAACTTCTCGTCCATGTCAGTCGCGTCAACTATATAGGAATAAGACTTTGTTTAAATTGAAGAATCTGTTGAACTTTTAGATTGACTAAAGTTGAAGCCAGAGTGAGAAAGTTAATCAAACAATTTTGATGCAATGTTTCCCCAAGGATTGCAATTTTAAGTATCATTCGAGACTTGCTCTTTCTTGACATCTCTAAGGAGGTGAAATATTCAGATCCATTCAACGCACTTGTCTTGAACTTGCGTCGATTGATTGGATCAACATCACTAAAAATCAACAAATGTGGCAATAGTAGAGTCCTTGCATGAAACATCATTGATCTTTTTGAATGTCATTGCATAGTTAAACTTGTTGTGTTTTTATTTGTAGGAGGAAGAGATGAAGAGAAGCATTGGTCCCACTGGGCGTACCATATTTGTTCACAACAAATATTTAAGCACGGAAATTTAGCTACCAACAAAATAAATAAAAGGAAAAAATGTGTTTTTATTAATGAATCATTAGATTATCATTCTTGTTGTTCTCTAATACTTCTCTCCTAAGTTTCTCCGTGATTTGAGGGCCTTCAATAGCGTATTTCTCGAACGTAGGATGATGTAGACCTCCTTGAGATGTATTTGATTTCCAGGAATGTCGGAAAACGCTTCCTCGTTGCAAGTTTATCTCTGGGAAGAACTTTGTTGATCAATCTTTTGAAGAGCTATGTAATTGATGTTGTAGCTTTCTCCAATTGCAGAATGCTTGTTGAAGTGTTTTCTTCATCCGTGTAGAATGTCATGTTTATCCCTTATTTATAGTTGTAGGAAGTGGACAAAATTGCATATGATTGGCGAAAAGATGTCATTTTAATACTTGGCGCATTGTAATTCGTTCTTGCATTTGACTGGGACTACCAGTTCATTTTGACACGCCGCGTCACCTTGTTGGTCTTGGATGCCCTTGTTGTTATGACACAGGGCATGTGTTTGGGCTTCAAGGTGAAATGGACCTTGGATTTGAATTTAATAAAATTAGACTTATTTATTTGTAGAAACAAAATTAATCATTCAACCCAAATAAACATATATTTAATCCAAATTTTGTATGAATTAAATCTAATAAAATTATGTCTCTACAATATTATCTAAATTTAATGTTATATATACATTATAAATTAGAATAGTTAACAAAAAAAATATAAAAGAATCATATAAAATAATTGATTGTCCCAATTTCATCTGAACCATATGAATTCAACCAGAGAAGTTAATATATATATATATATATATATATATATATATATATATATATATATATATATATATATATATATATATATAAATTGAATTTGAAAAATCAAAAAATTGAGTAAAAAATAAAAAGAAATTGTGGCCATAGAGAGATGCAACATCGGTTTTGCGATATTCAGCTTTATATGTATATGAATTTGAAAAATCAAAAATTGAGGAAAAAATAAAATGAAATTCTGGCCACAATTTATTGTTAGAATTATCTACTAATTACCTTTAATTCATCTATAACCTACAATTAAAGAGAACAATGAAAAGTTTTATCAGAAAGAATACATTTATTGTTACAATTGAAATGAACATTTGTAAAGGTTTATAATGAACAATTTAAAAAAATATAAAAAAATTGTAGAACAGCACATACAATGAAGAATCATTGGAAGAGAAGATTTACTACTTCAGGTAAATTATTTTTTTGAAAAGTTTTACTACCTTAGATTGATAAAGAATTTGCTTTGTATGTACAAATAAAACTAGGCTGGAGAGCACATAATGTGAAGGTAATTTGACAAAATAGAAGAATTATTTCAAGAGCATATTTACTCCTTTAGGTAAATTCAATTTCTGCTTTAGTTGTGTAAATAAACATTATGCAGGAGATGTAATCAAGAACTCATATCAAGAGATGTTTTACTAATTCAGATAAATAGATAAAAAATGATTTGTTTGTATGAAGGAACTCATTAGAACACAAGAATGTGGATCTAGCAAAATACGAATGAAATTCTATTTAAGACTTCAATATAGTCGAATATCGAAAAACATCAAAATGTTTTCTAACAAATAACTTGTGAACCAAGGAAATGATGCCACCATAAAATATTAATTTTTATGAACTATTATTATTTAATATAATTATTTCTTACCGATGACTAAAGTTACTTGTAATCCAAGTAATAGCATAAATCGCATTTAATAAGAAATAGATCTTGTTCATTCATTGCTTACTTGATGGACGTACCAGATTAAATCATAAACTCTATAAATTGTTCCTCCGTCCACCCATTAGGGTTACCACATATTCTCTACAATAATTTCATCATTGACGATTGTAGTAACATAAAGTTAGGGAAATGAGAGAAACCAAGTCACGACTACGCTTTCGTTTTTCCTTGTGATGATGTCTTCCTCATCAATTTTATAAATCATATTTAAATGAACAAATAAAAAAACCTATGATAACTAGTTAAAGTAGTCTCAATATGACACATATCAATATATCAAAAAAATTAATTTGAGCACGTTTATAAAAAAAATATTGGACAAATCTAAATTTTGGCCAAAAGTTAAAAGTTAAAATTCCTAATAGCACAAACTGAAACTAGAATCCTCAAAAGATTAACCAACCATCCTATTAGGTATAACAACGACCTGATGAAGTTAATCGCGCTGATGAAATTTTCATCAGAGCAAATTTACAAAAATTAAAGAAAAGTTATAGTTAAAACACATAAAGTACAAACTTAATATGAAAACCTCAAAATCCAAACCAACCATCTTATAAGACCAAAACAATGACCTTCTAGAGCTACCCCACTAAAGAAATTCAAATATAAGCATGTTTTCCAAAAAACTTGACCTAATTTAAATTTTAGCCAATTAAAAGTCAAAGCGCTTAACGACACAAACTGAAAATAAAAATTTCAAAACCCGAACAAACCATCCTATGAGACAAAAACATAAGTTATATGATTAATCGTGGTGAAAAATTTTCATTTGAGCACGATTACAAAAAATATTAACTAAAAGTGAAATTCTTGCAAAAAATTAAAAGTCAAAATGCCTGATGACACAAACTAAAAACGCAAGCCTCAAAACTATCTTACTACATCAAAAATGACCTTCTGCATCTAACCGCACTGACGAAATTCTCATGTGAGTACGCTTATCAAATATATTTATCAAAATTAATATTAGTTAAAGCACTTAATGGCACACATTAAAAATAAAAACATCAATCTAAACCACTATAAGAGTACGTTCAAGAAAATATTGACCAAAGTCAAATTTTGGCCAAAACATAAGATTTAAAACACCTAATGACAAATACAAAATGAAAGCCTTAAAACTTGAACCAACCTTTTGTTTTGATCAAAAATGACCTTTCGAAAATAAGGACACTGGCGGAGTTCTAATCTGAGCATGTTTACCAAAAAATTTGATCAAAGTCAAGTTATGGCTAAAATGTAAAAGTAACCTAACGACACAAATTCATGAAAGCCACAACATTAGCGCTGATTTACCAAAAAATATAACTTCAATTGGTAAATTTAGCTGCTATATTCAAATATGAGTTAGTAATCAATAATTTATGAAATTTTTTGTCACAGTTGGTAATAGTTACTATTCAACTAAACATTCATATGTAATATTACCAAGAAATAATTAATATATTGGTAAATTTTACCAATGGATTTACAATCAATTGAAATATTACCAAATATTTTAATGATGTTAGCAATTTACTAACTACAATATTTACCAATAAATTATATTGTTATTAATTTACCAACTCATTTATATCTGGTTAGTAAATTTAGCAACAAAGTCTTGTTGTTGGTAAATGTTTGGTTAGTAATTTATTGATAATATGTTAATAAATCATATAAACACTTTTTTTGTTATATTTACCAATCGATATACATTTCGCTGGTAACATTACCTACAAAAGGTGTGTGGTAGTAATATTTCACTTGGTAATCCATTGATAGAATGTTGCTAAATTTGGCCCATTTTTCCCGCTGTATTTACCAACTAAAATACTTATTTAGTAAGATTTTGGTTGGTAATTAGTTTGAATTTTGTTAAGTTTTAAAACATAATTCAATTGGATATATGTTGGTAATTTGTTAGTAGAATACTAACCAACTTATGTTGTTGGTAAAATTTGCTGGCAATTTAGAATTTTTTTGTAGTATAATTAAGAAAAAATATGCACTCATAAAATTTTCATTTATCTATGAAGGTTAATTAAATGTCCATATTGAAAAAAAAAATCGATAAATTGACATTCACTATTTCTAGAACTAAAAGTATTTACCCAAAGGTTAATCTATCATTCTATGAATAGTGAAAATTAAGAGGTAAACTAATATTTACAATCAAACGTATATTGTATATCCAAAGATGTCGTATGTGTTTGCTTAAAATTATTTAATTGCCTATTAAAAAATAAAAAATGGTATTAAATTATGATAGTGCATCATAGTATCTACCCAAAGGAGAATTACGATGTACTTTTATCATTTTACTGAATTCACATTATTTTTTTTATATGTGATCATGTATTTATTTTCAGCTATTCCTTTTCATTCACATGCTTTGTATGTTACTGATACGCTCAAACTTACTTCTCAAATTAGAAGTAAAGCGGTTGTATCAAGTAAAGAACCCAACTAATGAGGTTGGGATCCTTCCCACGAGGAAAATAGTTCAGACTTAACTTCAACCTATTATTACTATTATTTAGTCAATTATTTTCTAAGAAAACAAAGACAATAAAAGTTTTTTTCTAAATAATTGAAAATAACTAACTAAATTAAAGTAGACGCCTAACTGATTCAAATGGTGGAATTTAATCAATTCATAGAAGTAACTAGGGTTTACGTGTTCCCCATAGGTTCCTAACTTGATAATTCTAACTATAACAATTCGTTCCTAGTATCTTGCTTGCAAAGTGATAAGTTATGTATTTCTAAATCCTTGGTCCTGCATCTAGAAAATTTCACTCCGCACCTTGGTCCGGCTACGTGTGTTGCTTAATCCTTACCTTTACCTCATATTAAGCATTGTATTCGATATTTGACTAAGTTATTATCTTGTACCAATCAATACTAGCCTAATAGATAATATACACTAAATCTATGTTGATAATTTTTTTTCCTATTATCTACCTCCTTGGTTTGGAAAGTAGCATTAAGACGAGTTCTAACGTTGGTCATCCGTTAAAAAGACATCTAAGCGAACAAATTATCAATACATGCAAGACACTATTCTAGATTATTATTTTAGTTAGATTTTACCTCATTATTCACCCATGGTTCCCACAACTCTAGTTATAGAGTGTAGTTACCCATAGTCATAATCACAATATTTATATATATAATACAAGAATTCATGCACTTACTTCAATAAGAAAGAATAAAATCCAGAAATTTAATTGATTATTTGACAAAATCACAAACAATAAACTCCAGAGAAAAGTGTAACAATCCGAAGTGTAATAATCAAAATAATCTACTAACACAGAATCTCACATAAAGTGTCTAATAACCAAGAGTCTAACCTCAAAAATGAGGTTTTTACAACTATTTATAAAAAACAAAAACCTAATAAAAGAAGGACTCTAATTGCAGAAAATCTGTCCAAACGCGACTGGGTCGACGGACCTCACGACAGGTCGTCGTGGTCACGACGGGCCATCGTGTTCATGACGGGCCGTCATGGCCTTCGTTGTCCCATACTTTGAAAATCCTTCTGTTGTTTTGTTCATTACCTCGACGGCAGGTATGATGGACCGTTCCAAGCACGATGATCCGTCGAGGGTTTTCGTTCCATAACACTTAAACTCCTGGAATTTGGGTACTGGACTACTTCTCTGATCATCATGACAAACCAGCAGGATGGATCGTCATGGCTACGCCGATCCGTCATGAACTTTGTGACTTAACACTTTGTCAAACTTCCCTGTCTTCCTTCAGTAGCTTCACTATGATGCTACCTACGGACCATCACAGGCACGACGGACCGTGATAATTTTCGTAAGTGGTAACTTTTCTGCATTTCTTGCTCAAAAACTTCCGCGTTCATATTTAGACAGATTTCCTACAAATAAAGGGAAACTTACATAAAAATCAATACACAAAGGCTTTTGGACACACACCAAACTTAAGAAAAAAACATTAAAAATACCGTGAAACCACGATATATCAACACCCTCAACTTAAATTCGTTGTTTGTCCTCAAGCGATGCACTACGACTCAATTTAAAATCTTTATACAATAGTATCCATGTTTTATCTTTCGCAATCATTTGGCTATCAATCCCGATCAGTCTCATCATATTTATGCATTTATCACTATTAGGCTTGAATTATGTGGAATCATACCATGACAAAGACTCACCACGCACTGACACCTATCCTCTTCAATTTCTCACCGAGGTGCTAATATTTCCGGTATTGGAACAATACCCTCACTTCAAAGCAACATCCTCATTTTTCACACAATTATTTCAGTTTGAGTATAAGGATTACTTTTCAACACTCACTCTCAGAACAAATTCACAACTCATTCATACATATTTCCATAAGCTTACCCTTATTTTCACTGCTTTAAGTTCCCTATTCAACTCTTAGGATCACGATAGGACTTTCTTAGCTTGTAACATAGGCTCAGGGTCAGGTAGGGTATATTTAGGTATACTTTAGTAATTTTTTGCCCTATTTGACATATCAGCTAAACATATCTTTTTTCATCATTTTATTTCACCCAATTTCTCATATTCTTTTACCTTGCTATTTTCCCCTCTTTCTCCATTTGTGTAAGTGACTATCTTCTTATCTTGATTTTATTTATTGTATTTTTTTATTATTATTTCACTTTTGTTTCAACTGATTCTTGAGTCACTTGACTTTTGTTCTTTCTCTCTCTTTGTTCTTTCAACCCCACATTCCAGAGCATTCCTCATAATAGCCACCCTCAACTCATGGCTTTGCCATGAGTCAAAGTACACAATATCCCAAGTTGGGTCAGGGCCATAAAACAGTTGTTTACTGTATTAGCCACGCTTAACTTATGCTTTTGGCATAAGCGGAGGTTCACATGTCCAAGGAGGGACCAGGGCCAACACATTATTCCCAAAAAAGATCAGTTGGGGTGAAAAAGGAAGGTCTAGTCTAATCTCAAATCATTTGGATCAAAGAAGGATTAATTTTATTTGTTCTTTTTATTTAGGCTAAAAATGGGCTATATTGAACAAGGACCTATGATCCTTTCCTTATTGTCTATTACTGCTTACTTTTAGCAGGACTAACCAGGCAAGTTTTAGCTCAGTACAAATAGGGGACTATTCAAATCTTCCTCACACTCACTTGACATCTCATTACTCTATTAGATTATCAGACACCTTGTTCGAATTTTATACTTAGGGTCATGCAGTGGTGTATCTCTATATCATGCTTAGAGCCATAAATTTCTCAATTACTATGCCTAGTCATGCATCATTTTCATTTCATCAAGATATCATTTTAGCCATCATGTTTCAGAGTTAAACTGTGTACACAAGATATAGACATGTCGGTTCAACAATAAAAATAATCAGTCTCTTGGGGAAAAAGAACACAGGCAAGAAAACCCCAAAAGAAGATAGTGAATTGGGCTACTCAGACTTTACCCTAGCACTCACTTTTCATTTACCTCACCCCCAATAAAAAGACATGTAATTGTCCCCAATGCATAAAAAAATTTAAATATGAGAGTGGTAGGTGAAGAAAACTTGGGGCGCAAAGCGCCGACGATCAGCAAGCTGGTGGGTCCGGTTCCCCGAAACCCACTACCTCTGTAGTCTAGACACCCTCAGTAGTGTCCTCATCAGCAACAACACTATCAGCAATGAGTCCCGCTATAGCCACATCTCTGGAGCTAGATGCCCAGCATTTGACTCTACAACCTTCTTCCGACGCGCCTCCCCATCAGCAAGCGAGGATCTCCCCGCAGCCTCCATCTCACGACGCTCCTTCTTCTGTGTTCTAGCCTCATCCTCCTCTCGACCCTTACGCCTCTTGTCATGCTCTCAAGGGGGGGTGAAATTTAAGAAGTGGCGAATAAGACCGCCATCACTGTGTCCTCAGCAGGCTCTGCAGAATGGGCCTCAGACTCAGGCACCCTAGACTCTAGGAATATATTAATGTCTACTCGATGACTCTCGACCGCATCCTGAAGGGTCGACACGTCCACTTGAGGGGCTGGCCGAGATATCACCCGCAACTCAAAAGCGTCCAAGCACAGATGAACCTCAGCGATCTTCAGCTCTGCGTGCTGGACAATTTTCTGCTCCAAGCGCTCTTCTGCCTCAACAATTGACCTCTGCATCCAACTCCGGATGTGATGCAGAAGTGTATCCATATGTGCCTCTAGTTTCTGGACTCTAACAAGCGGGACCAGAACGGGGATAGGGGGTGAACGAGAGGAGCTCAGGACAGTGCTACTACCCGGGATAGACTCGACCGAGGTAGTGTCAGGGGTTTCAGAAGCATCCTACATAGCCGTGCGATCCTGTGCTACCGTATCAGCAGGATTGCCACCAAGTGAAGGCAACTTTGGACGGGGCCCTCTACGTGGAGCCAATTCATTAGCCTCATCCCTGAGGAGGCCGATATCAACAGTGCACAACGGAGTCTTTAGCTAATTAATTGGCCAGATAGGCACACTTGCGGACCTGCATAAAGAAAATATCATGCACGGAAAAGGGTAAGTAGTTGTGACCTTGAAAGCCCTCTCAAACCCAGCTATCATCGCCACCATCAGAACTGCACGATCCCATGTGACAATATTATCAATGTCCGTGGGGGAAAGGCAGTGGCAGACAATCAACCATAAGAACATAGCCGTGATGGTCAAGTTAGCCTTCTTCATGGCTCCCTTCGGCTCTATTACCCAGTTGTCACCCTCTCCATCAACAGAACAGTGCAGGGCCAGCCACCTCTTGGTGGTCTCTATCAGCGATGGCTCACGTAAGAATTGTCCATCTTTGACAATTTGCCTTCGGTAGTCAAGCTCGGCGGTGAGAGGGGTTCGGTTGGCATCAATATCCTCGCTGTATAGATACCAGCGGATGGTAGGCAAGGAGATATTAACCTGAATGCCACGTACTCAGACAAGCTCAAGTGGGGCCTATTTTGCGGGGGCAGTCTGCCTATCAATCTGTGATATGAGAGTAGGCACATAAGAGGCGTAGAACAATCGAACCAACTCTTTTCTATAACGGCCCAAAGAACGCGGTGTCCACTCCAGTCGGTGTCTGGTGAAGAGATTCTGGATCTATGGAATGGTAGGGAGACTTCCCGTAAGGATCCGCCTCTCCAGTGTAAGGGTCCGTGTCATGACTCCTTTATCATTAAAAATTTTTGCGTCTGAATAAACTTGATGTTTCCCGTTGACACACCACCGATTGGGATGGTCGGCAACCATGGTAAGAGAACGAGTCAGTGAGCCGGGATGGAATCAAAACTGTCAGCCTCATCAGATGAGGCAGATTATGCAGTTGTGGCGGGTGCAGGGACTTCAGCAGACCTGGAGGCTTCCTTCTTCATGAGTAGTTGACATAGAATGTGTGCCAGTCAGTGTGCGCTCCTCATCAGAATGGGAGGCAGTAACTACGCCGGAAGCCACCTTTTTGGGTGTAGCTCTGGTAGCACGTGCAACTCGTGATGGAGTGGTACTGCCTGGGCGCACGTACTCGGGGTCACGCTCATCATCAGAGCCAATGACCAGGCAGGCAGACGGGGCGATAGACTTTGATCGCCCACGTGCATAAACTCGGTCTTGTTTTGGTGCCATAAGAGATAGTTTCTATAAATAATCACTATTAGTACGAGAAGGAGCAAACAAGACGAGCAAAAAAAATATAAGAGGTAAGTTGTAATGACATTTCTGCAGTATTACTGAAACGCGACGGACTAGGTGATGGCTCATCGTGAGTACGACGGACTGTCATGGGGTCCGTCATGTCTTACTTCAACTATGTTGATGTGGAGACCCCTGAAGGAAAGTCTTTGAAGAGTATGAAGGATAAGCAGGACGAACCATCATGACAATGACAGTCCATCGTCGATGACCGTCGTGAAGACACTTAGAAGAGGGGTCTCTGACCGTCACGACGTTTGTGTAGGACGGAATGTCGAGGGTATGACGGTCTGTCATAGATTTTCGTCAACGAAAACTTTAGAAAAAGTGGGAGACCCTTAGGACAAGGGTCTCTGACAACCATGACAATTGTGCAAGTTGGACCGTCGTGGTAACGACTTTCCGTTGTAGAGGTCCGTCACAGGACACTTAGAAAAAGTATGGAGACCCTTAGGAGAGGGGTCTATGACCGTAACGACGGTTGTGCAGGAAGGACCGTTAAGGGTATGACGGTCCATCATAGATGTCCGTCAGAGGACACTTATAAAAAGTATGGAAACCTTCAGGAGATGGGTCTCTGACCGATACAACGGTTTTGCAGGATGGACCGTTGAGGGTATGACGGTCCCTCGTACATGTCCATCAGAGGACACTTAGAAAAAAGTAGGAGACCCTTAGAAAAAAGGTCTTTGACAACCAAAACGGTTGTGCAGGCAACGACGCTCCGTCGCATGTGTCCGTTGGTGGACAGTTGGAGAAAATTTGACAGCGAGGTGTTGGGGGTGTTCGAACGGACCTTATGTGGGTCCGTCGTGGGTATGACGGTCCATCATCGGGGTCTCGTTCTGTCATGCAGTGAAAGAACTGGGGATGCCACAATAATCCCCTATGACTCAAATGGAATCTTTAGTGTTAACCTACATGAGTATAACCCAAATACCTAGCAAACTAGCAATGCTAAAGCACCTATTTCTAGAGTTTTAACAATGCAATTCAAGGATTCTTAACCTAGGTCAGACAAAATTTGATCAAATCATGAAGACCCACCAAAAAGAAATAGGCTAATACGAATTAAAAAAACAAAAATGCAATTGAAATGGGTAGAAATCAGAGACACATACCTGAGAATTTGACAAAAACAAGCGAGGAAAGTACATGGTGATCAAGAAAAGAATCACAGCAGCAGACTCCGACCAGTAGAAAGGAAATATCCGGAATTAGGGAATTTGGGGAAACAATCGGTTGATAGAGAAGGGGGGGGGTATGCATTTGGAAGTTGAAAAGGGAGGGAAAACGGGAGAAAGAGGGAAGGAAATGGGTGAAATAACGATGTGGGGGTTTTAAAGGTTGCGAATTTTTTTAAATTACCCCAATTGGGTCGAGTCGGTTACGCTCATTAATGACATAACGAGTCCCCGACAACGGTCCATTGCAGATGCGATGGTACGTCATTGGTTTTGTTACGTGTGCCCTAGTTTTGAAAATAAATGACAGACGTACCTGGCACGACGGACTCATGAGACGGTCCGTTGCGAGCGTCACGGTCCGTTGATGTGTCCGTCAGTGACTGCTGCAGAGTGATTTTATGCAAAATTTTCTTATGATGTGCCTTGAAAATTAAAACCGATCAGTAGAAAATACTACCATTACTAAAAAGAAAAACAACAAGTATTGGGTTGCCTCCCAACCAGCGCCTGATTTAACATCGCGGCACAACTGATGACACTTGATTACTCATCCTTCATCAAGATGGTATGCCTCGATCACTTCATTCACCGATTCATCTTGCCCAAAATAGAGTTTTATTCGTTGTCCATTTACATTAAACCGCACAACCTTCTTGGTTTCTAACTTAACTGCTCCATGAGGGAATAATTGAGTAATCAAGTAAGGGATAGTCCATTTGGACTTGAGCTTGCTCGGAAGCCAACGCAACCTAGAATTGTCTAAAAGTACCAAATCTCCAACCATAAACTCTCGTTTTTCACTTTTTAGGTCATGGTCCTTCTTCATATTTTCTTTGTAGGATATAGTAGATACCGATTGGAGCTCACAACTCTGCCCCATGGACCTACAAATGTTGAAGGTCGCTTCTTCATTGTTCAACTGAAATTTCATTTGCCCCTTTTCCATATCAACTAAGGCTCTACCCATACCAAGGAATGTCCTCCCAAGAATAATAGGCACTTCAAAATTGACTTCACAATCAAGATTACCAAAATCTACAAGAAATATGAGTGACTCCACTTTTACTAGGACATCGTGGAGTATCCCTATAGGCCTTTTCACTGCTCGATCGGCCATTAGTAGCTGCATCGTAGAGGGCTTAGGGTAACCCAAACCCAACTTCTTATAAATCGAGAGGGGCATGCGATTTAAGCTTGCCCCCAGATCACATAATGCTTTCGCAAAATGTAATAACCTGACTGTACATGCAAAGTGATAAGGTATGTATTTCTAAATCCTTGGTCAAGCATCTAGAAAATTTCACTCCGCACCTTGGTCCGGCTACGTGTGTTGCTATACTACCCTTACCTTTACCTCATATTATGCATTGTATTCGATATTTGACTAATTTATTACCTTGTACCAATCAATACTAGCCTATTAGATAGTATACACTAAATCTATGTTGATAATTCTTTTCCTATTATCTACCTCCTTGGTTTGACAAGTAGAATTAAGTAGAGTTCTAACGTTGGCCATCCGTTAAAAAGACTCTTAAGTGAACGAATTATCAATACATGCAAGACACTATTCTAGAATTGTTATTTTAGCTAGATTTTACCTCATTATTCACCCATGGTTCCCACAACCCTTGTTATAGAGTTTATTTCTAAATGAATGACAATAACTAACTAAATTAAAGTAGACACCTAACAGATTCAATTGTTGGAGTTTAATCAATTAATAAAAGTAACTAGGGTTTACATGTTCCCCACATGTTCCTAACTTGATAATTCTAACTATAAAAATTCATTCCTAGTATCTTTCATACAAAGTGATAAGTTATGTATTTCTAAATTCTTGGTCGGGTATCTATTAAATTTCACTCCGCACCTTGGTCCGGCTACGTGTGTTGCTATGCTAACCCTTACCTTAACCTCATATTAAGCATTGTATTCGATATTTGACTAAGTTATTACTTCGTACAAATCAATACTAGCCTATTAAAAAGTATACAATAAATCGATGTTGATAATTCTTTTCCTATTATCTACCTCCTTGGTACGACAAGTAGCATTAAGGCGAGTTCTAACGTTGGTCATCCATTAAAAAGACTTCTAATCGAACAAATTATCAATACATGCAACACACTATTCCAGAATTGTTATTTTAGTTAGATTTACCTCATTATTCACCCATGGTTCCCACAACCCTAGTTATAGAGTTTAGTTACCCATAGTCATAATTACAATATTTATATATAATATAATAGTTCATGAACTTACTTTGATGAGAAAAAATAAAATTCAGAATGTTACTTGATTAATTGACAAAATCACCAACAATCAAATCCAGAGAAAAGTTTAACAATCCAAAGTGTAATAATCAAAATAATCTACTAACAAAGAATCTAACATAAAGTGTCTAATAACCAAGAGTCTAACCCCAAAAATGAGGTCTTTAGAACTTTTTAAATATAAAAAAACCTAATAAAATGACTCTAATTGCTGAAATCTGTCAAAACGCAGTTGGGTCGACGGACCTTGTGACGGGCCGCCGTGGCCTCCGTCGTCCCATGCTTTGAAAATCCTTCTGCTGCTTTCTTCATTACCCTCGACGGCAGGTATGACGGACCGTTCCAAGAACGACGATCCATCGAGGGTTTCCGTTCCATAACACTTGAACTCTTGGAATTTGGGTACTGGGAATACTTCTCTGATCATCATGACGAACTAGAAGGACAGACTGTCAGGGCTACAACGGTCCGTCATGCACTTCTTAACCCCACACTTGGTAAAACTTCCCCGTCTTCCTTCAGAAGCTTCACTACGATGCCACCTACGGACCGTCACAGGCACGACGGACCGTCACAAGCTCCGTAGGTGGTAACTTTTCTTCTTTTCTTGCTCAAAAACTTCTGCTTTCATCTTTAGACAGATTTCCTGCAAATAAAGGGAAACTTACATAATAATCAATACATAAAGGCTTTTGGACACACACTAAACTTAAGAAAAAAACATTAAAAATACCGTGAAACCACGGTATATCTGTTACCGTGTTCAAAGAATTGTACTTATTTGGATGAAATGAACAAGTCTAGTTCCACTTAGATGTGATTGATCTTGACTTGGCTCTACTAAATGACAAACCTACTATCATTACTCATAAGATCAATGAGAATGGGAAGTCTTTTCACAAATCACAAGAACACTATAACATATTAAGTCTTAAGGTCATGCGAATGACTGTTGTTAACAACATTAAGAGTACCTTTCGACAAACAGAAAGTGCCAGTGAATACATGAAATTTGTGGAAGAACATTTTCGCTCTATTGATAAGTCTCTCGTTGGTACACTAATGGATGAAATCACGACTATGAAGTTTGATGGGTCAGGTAGTATGCAAAATCACATGATCGAGATGACTAACATTGCAGCAAGACTTAGGATTTTGGCAATGAAAGTTGATGAAACTTTCTTGGTTTAGTTCATTCTGAACTCATTTCCTATTAAGTATGGATCATTCCAAATTAATTATAACACTATTAAGATAAGTGGGATGTTAGTGAATTATCCAATATGCTTACTCAATAGGAGTTACTACTTATGAAACAAGGAGGACATTCCATTAACCTCATGTGTCAAGGAGCTGGTAAAAGACTTAAAGTGAAAACCAACAAGTTGAAGAAAAAGAAATCATCTTCTAAAGTTCCACATGATGTTCATAAGGAACTCAAGACTGATGTGTGTCGTTTCTTAAAAAGGAAGAACACTATCAGAAAAATTGCTTGAAATGTAAAGTTTGGTTTAAAAAGAAAGGTACATTGAATTATTTTGTATGTTACAACAAATCAAATTTAATAGAAGTTCTTAATAATACTTGGTGGCTTGATTCTGGTGCAATTACTCATGTATCCACTATGTTGTAGGGATTCAGTATGATCAAAATTGTGAATCCAAATAAAAAAAAATTTCGTGTTCATGGGAAACTACATGAAGGCTAAAGTTGAAGGTACAGGGCTTATCATTTGATCTTGGAGACTGAACATCACCTTAATCTATTACGGACTCTTTATGGTCCTTCAATTTGTAGGAATTTTATTTTATTTTCAAGACATGATGTTTTGTGGATTGATTTTATGTTTGGACATGTTTTTTTCATTTTATATAAGAATACTATTTTTATGGTTCTAGTGTTCTTATGGATGTTTTAAATAGATTGAAACTCGACAATAATTAGACGTAGTTTACTAAATGAGAATTCTTGTTAATTGTTGCGTTAACGTTTTGGTAATGTATTTAAAGTAAGATTAAAAAGGTTAGTAAATAATGAGATTCTTTCGAATCTGAATTTTGTTGATCTATATACATGTTTGGATTGAATTAAAGGAAATCAAACCAAGCATACCAAGATAGGTTCCACAAGGATCACTAAACTACTTGTAATTATAACCTTTATCGATTATTTACATTATGGATTATTTATTTGTTGAATTAAAAAAAACTCAAGTAGTGGATGCTCTCTGAGTGTACGTTAAAGAGGTTGAAAGACAATTAGATAAGAAAGTAAAAATCATTAGGTCAGATAGAGATGGTGAATATTATGGAATTTCTAACGAATCAGAATAATTTTTAGGTCCATTTGAAAAATTTCATGATAATGGTGAAGTAGAAAGGAGTGTTGTACGACAAAGTGAGGAAACTAATGAGGCAAGGATAGCATTACCCATGAATGTACCTACTCTGCACCAATCACAAATGTTATTCCTCTTGTTGAAGCACACTTTAAACAATGTTGAACATCATTTAGGTGAAACACTTCAAGAAGGAAAACTCATAGGTATATGATGCAAATGAACCACAAACAATGTCATAAAGAAAATCGGTCATTTAAGATGAATATGTAATTTATTTGCAAGAGTCAGATTTTGACATTGGAATTAATAATGATTTTATTTTATTTCTACAGGCCACAAAAAACAATGAGTATGATAAATGAGTTTATACCATGAATAAAAAGTTAAAATCCATGGAATACAACGAAGTATGGGATCTCGTTCAATTACCAGAAAGCTCTTAAATAATCGAGTGTAGATGGGTCTTCAAGACCAAACATGATTCAAATGGTAATATTGAAAGATATAAAGTCATATTTGTTTTCAAGGGATACACTCAAAAAGGAGATATTGATTATAAGGAGACCTTTTCACCGGTCTTAAAGAAAGACTCATTACGAATTGTTTTGGCTTTGTTAGCTAATTATGATTTGAAGTTACATCAAATGGATAAGAAAGTTGTCTTTGTTAATACAAATCTCTAATAAGGATGTTTATATGTACCAACCAAAGGGTTTCAAAATTAAAGGAAATGATCAAATGGTGTGTAAGCTAAATAAGTCAATATATGCACTCAAACAAGCCTCTTTATAATGGTATATAATGTTTAATAATACTATAACATCTTTTGGATTCAATAAAATTGTCGTTGATTGGTTCATATACCAAAGACTAGTGCGAGTAAGTTTAAAATTTTACTCATTTATGTTGATGATATTTTACTTCTTCTAATGATTTAGGCATATTGCGTTAGACAAATAGTTTCTCTCTAGAAACTTTGAACTAAATGATATGGGTTAGGTATCCTATGTGAGAGGGATAGAAATATTATGTGATTGATCACAAGTTTTACTGGAACTGTCTCAAAAAGGCTTTATCGAAAGAGTTGTAGAGAGATATAACATGAACAGTTATTCAGTACGAATAGTTCCTATTAAAAAGGATAAAAATTTAATCTCATGTTATGCCCAAAGAATTATGTAAAAAATAAAGGAAATGGTCTCAATTTCTAAGCTTCAAACTTGCACAACACCGTACATTAGCCTTCTTGTCGGAATGATAGAAAGATATCAAAGTATCCCTGGAATTGATTATTCAAAAGCTGCAAAGAAAGTTTATGGCATGTTATGAAGCCACAATTCATACATTATGGCTGTGAAAGTTTATTTCATTGCTAGGGGTTGTCGACACCATTACCAAGCAATTGAAAATTTATTGTGATAATCTGCAGAAATATTTTTCTCCAAGAATGATGGGTACTCAAAATGAGCCAAAAATATTGAATAAAAGTACTATGATATCAAGGAAGAAATTCGAAAACAAAAAGTTTTAGTTAAGAATATTAGAATTTATCTCATTATTGCAGATCTGTTAAGAAAAAGCTTACAAACAAAGAGAATTAAACATGTTCAATAAATGTGTCTTGGTTGTACTTATTATTGATACATTTATGATGTTTTTAAACTTTTGATCTCAAATTATGTGTTTCTGATATACATTAATAAATATGTTATTTCTTTTAATGGGTTACATATTATTGTTTTGAGATAGTACAAGATAAGTCTCTATGTGACATTATTATGGACCATAATGTTATATGTGTTATAGGTTATCAACCTAGTATGATAAGTTGTTAATGTAGTAGTATATGGAAGGAAGCAAGTAGCTTAAAACATATGTACAACAGCCATAACTCTGCATAGTAGTTTATTATATGGGCAAACCCATCAGTGCCCCCTTAAACTTGGAATGATCTTTCACTTACACAGATCAACTAAATGATTTTAATTTTAAACACCTAATGTAGGGTCCCTATGTGTCACTTTAACACTTTTTGCATAGCTGGAGCGTCGTGTGATTTTCATTTATTCAAGGCGCATAAACATCCAAATTTCGTTTGATGTGGCGCCCTCAACGGTAATATTACTTAACATCATATATTGTATTGATTTTACTCCAATTTTACCCTAATTAAAATCCCAACTTCTCTTTTCTTTTTCAATATCTCCTTTAGTTTTCAATTTCTCTCTTCTTCAGCCTTTCTTTAAATTTTGGCCCATTGATACTTCCATCTCGATCTTCTCGAATTCTTCTATGGCATCTGTCGATGAAGGTTTATATTAGAGGTATGCTAATGAAGCACTACTAAGGACTTCACATACCCAATTAAATCTAGGGCGTAGATTTTTTTCTTGTAGAACTTCAAAGATAAAATTCTTGTTTCCCTTACTTTTTTAAACCAATTAGATAATTAATTGGTTGCATCTAATTCTTTCAGAAAAGTTTTATACAAAATGGGTGGTTGTGGCTATTTTCTTTGGTATGAATATCAACATCCTCCATAAGAAAATAGGGTAATATGGGCATTGTTTAAGAAAGTCAATGCTTTTGATGAAAAATAAAAGCGAGTAAGAAATATATTTATTGTTGGTGACATTGCTATTGGGTTGCTAATGTTTGGAATATGGAAATTGAAGTTCAACTGTTATTGTTCTTGAGGTGTTCAGTATAGAAGTATTTTGTTGTTGTTTTGGTGTTTGATCTAGTAGTATTTTGATGTTGTTGTAGCTGTAAATTTTTTATGTAATTGTGCATTTTGGATTCAATGAAATTCTATGTTCTAGTAGTATTTTGATGTTGTTGCTATAAACTTGATTATTGGCTACATACAAATGTCCAATTCACTATGACAATGTAACACCATAAGCACATAACTAAATTACACAATTGGTCATATTCGTCACACAGTAACACCCAAATTAAACAATACGTAGAGTCGTAGACAGTTATATTGAGTGCTCCTTAATGAGCTAAAAGTTAGCATTATGTTACATATCATTCAAGGCTAAAACCTTCAAAAAAGTGTACCAAAATAAGGTCCCAAAATAAAGTTAGCATTAACAAAAGCTATAGACAACCTTCACAAAATTGTTTACTAGTATCAAAATACATCTACCATACTCCCAAAACATGCGATAACATAATAAGAGCCCAAAAGTCAACCTATTTTTAGTTGTTTCTACTTCTTTTTTTTGTTAGCAATTTGCTTCAGTTTGGAAGTGGTGACGTAATCCTTGTTTTTTCATCTCAAACCTCTAAGAATAAAGACAATGTCTATACTCTTTAAATTTGCATCCTTATAACTTGAACCTTTTAGTAGAATCTTTTGACTTGAAGTCCCAGGCTACTTTATGAAGAAAAAATCAAAATTAATACATAAACTTTCATTCATTTAAGAGACAGTTAGCAACAAAAATACGTTTAGTATTTGGTTTCCAATTGCATTTGTGTATATGCAAAATCCAATATTGCTTTCTCCACCTTTAGTTTGCCTCTTTGGTCCCCCTCTTGCAAAATCTTCTCCAATTGCAACTTTTCCGCTTTTTTGTCCAGCAGTTTGTCTTGTCCTTGGAGGTAGTTGACTGGTTATTCTTCTTATAACAGGAACACTTTTATCCACAACTGGTGGTGGTTGACTTGTTTTTATAGTTTTCTTTGCCCTCTTAACTCTACTGGTATCAGCACCAACTAATGTCGAAGAAGCATGATTGCTTGATGTTGTTTACGTAGGTTGGTTGAATCTTATTGGTCCAGGTTGGTAGGAGCTTGTAGGTTCAGGATGGCTACTTTCTTGTGAACTTTGACCAACATTAAATTGTGAATTCTGGCTAGTTGATTGTGAAGTATGGACACCAACTTAAATATCAAACATAAACTTTGTTCATAACATTTAACAAGAATTAAGAAAGGCAAAAACAAAAAATAAATTATTTTCCTTGCAATATTTCTTGTTGTGGCCTGGTTGTTCACATTTGGAACATGTAATTTTCACTCCTTAGACATTTTTTGTACTTTTTTCTTGGTTCATCTTTACTCTTTCTTCTATCTCTTGGGCTACAGAAAATTTGTATAGGTTCAGAGGCTCAACCCTTGGATTTTTAGTTTCAATCCACATCTTCATATTTGGAATTGGTTGAATGAAATGACTATGAGACTTTAATAAGGTATCCTTCATATACCAATGCTCCAGAAGTGGTTCGGGTTCCTGTTCTATGAGGTACAAACAGAAATAGCATGTTGGCATAGAATGCCTCTCAACTGCCAAGTTCTACAACTACGAACTCTATTAGTCTAGTTTACTATATTCCTATACTGCACTTCTCCAATCTCAAACCCAACATCAGCATTCAAAAGTACCTTGCATGCCCTAGATTTTTTGATATTCTCCTCCAACATAAGTCTAGTCATAGGTGCAATATCACATATCCAGCTGTCAGCAAACTTAACCATATCCACAGTTACTACTAATTTAGATGCTATCTAAAACATATTTTGAGTTTTTGAACAGAAATATAAATAAGGTAAAATATATAAAAGTCAGAACAGGATAATTTAATTTCTTGGTCTCTCTCTCTCTCAATATATATATATATATATATATATATATATATATCACGATCCAAAACAGGTTGTGAGTGACACCCAAAGTTAAACCCCTAGGTGGGAGAACCAACAAATTTAACCCTAACTTACAAACTACAAACATGATGCGGAAGCTCAAAAACTTACAAAATATCTTTTCCCACAACCTGAAAGTCATCACAACAAGAACATATACTCTCCAATTACTAAGTCTAAGAGTATCAAAGACATCAAAATAAATGAAATAAAGTAATTCGTGTCCGAAAACTACGGACATCAGGTAAGGTAATGACTAAGAGAATCCAACACAAGCTCGACTGAATATCTCACCCTTGAACCTGATATGCCGAGACTTGATATAGCTTAGGGCAGTTCAAATCCGTCAGTATACTTGTTACACTCCATAAAATAAAAAAATACAAGTAGGGCTTAGTAAGGGGCAACATTTACTAAGTAAGTATCATCGGTCAACCCAAAATAGTAAATAATATACAAAGAATAATAGCATAAAATAAACTTTCGTACTTAATAGGTGATAAAAAACAAACAACATGAACATATGACAACTGAAGCAAGTATGTAATCAATCAAAATATCAAGACCACACGAGGACTCATGCCTCCACACCACGTTCGTTGGGCAATGGGTTCTTTGAGATTGAGTACATTAAATTAATTCAATATTCTTTTCCTTTAATCTTACTGTGTCGGAACATGATACTCCGATCCAATTATATCGTATCGGAACGTGACACTCCTATTCAATTATACCGTGTCGGAATATGATACTCTGATCCAAGAATATTGTGTCGGAACGTGACACTCTGATCAAAGAATACCGTGTCGGAACCTGACACTCTGATCCAAGAATAACTTGAATTTATCATTTATTATCACCAATTTAAATTCATTGTTATATTATTTCGTCAAGCCTTCTTTATTCAAGGAATCATTTCGATAAAAAGGGTTCAAGAATATAAATTTCTGGGTCTCAGAATTTCAGACAAATCACAAAACACACAACCACAAAATTAAGTAAAATGAAAATTTCATAATATCATTCAATTTCAATCACTATTAAGAGTTTACTATCAAATAACATAAACCATACTCTACCTTCATCAAAAAAATCGAGCTCAAGAAACTACTTCTCAGATGTTTTTTCTTTCCTCAATGCTTTTCCTTTTCTCAATGCTTCCGACCCTTTCCAATCTATAAATTATATATGTATAATTTGTAAGTTAAAAAACCTATAGCCACTCATATTATTCTATTTCTAGTCTAGGCCTAACAACTCCCTAATTCTATCATCAATTTCCTAGAGTTCAAATCCAAGGGTAAGTCTTAGTTCCTCCCATTAGCATAACTTTAATGTAATTCATATAATGTACTACACATTATATTTAATTATCAATCAAAATATGCTAAAACTTATTTTATAATATGATAATTAAGTAAAATAATGTACTGCAAAACATGGCAAGATTAACATCTTTCTAATTAATTCCTATAACTAGTGCAATACTCAACATAATGATCAGCCATAATTAGGTAAGAACCAATAAGAATCATTGATCTTAAACTTAGAAAATCATCACAGTTTGACAAATTGAGACCTTTAACATTACTATTCTAATTTTATTCTTCTTTATCAATTGTAATAACACCTTAATAATATTAAAGGATTGCTAATCATCCCATCTTTCTTAGCTAATCATAATTAAATTAATGGCTATTAATGTTTTCTCCACTTTCACTTTATCACCCCACGCCCCCAACATTTGTTCAATTGAAAATCACTCTTCCTGACTAACATACAATATTAGTTTTTAACACTTACATTTTTATCTAATTTCACAAGAACAAAGTCTGGAGAGATTGTACCTGGTGGATTTTACACGCCTTTTGATTGTCACTGCCCTATTCTCGCTTTTCTTTTACATATTCTCTATTACCCTAATATTATATAACCAAATATAAAAGTGATAAAAGTGACCCACCATTTATTTCATTGTTATTTTCTTTAACCACTAACTAAATAAATTATAAAAATTACCCCACTAATTTTATAGTTATAGTTATGAATAGTTCAATTCACCCATTTAGAATCTATCGAAATGTATTTTATCAAAAAAAAAGTTCTAGTACTCAGAACAACCAAATGACTTATTACGATAGATACCAATTTACCCATCGTTCGTCCTCGAAAGATCAAAGAAGGAGAGGGTAAGAAATGGTACAAGATGTGTGAATATCTTTTGTGCATATCATGCTCTGTCTCCCAAGTCTTACCTCAAATGAATAATCTCAACCAATGGGGAAGCTATATCTCCTCTTATACTATGTCTCAATAGGGTCATTTCACTATTTAAGTGGTAGCTATTGTTTTGTGTAAACTCAACTAACAAAAATTGTATTTTTCAATAGTCATCAAAGCTAATCGTACACACATATGGAACATGTTCTCAAGGACCTTGACACAAAAATTGTGTGGAATCTTTTTAACATAACCACGATAAATGTTAAATCAATACGGATTGAAATAAAAAGTGAACAAAAATCAACTAGCACACGCTCATAATGCTCAAAACATCATAGATCTTATCAATATTTCATTCTCACAACATAAATTTTCCATGATTTTATGTTATATAAAACATAAATGACCTTTAGACATAAGGTACTCATCAAGGGAAAATTAAACTTATCTAACCTCAAGAAGAAAATGATCAAGTAAGCATCCATCGAGCATCCAAGCATACATGACCTCTAACAACATTGTCAAAATGCTAGATTAGTAGCTATTATAAGTAAACCTTAAGAATGAAAAAACTACAATGATCTTCACATTCAATCACACATAGCCAAAACATAATACCGATTATGAGATAAATCTTAAGCCTATCGAAAAACTCTAAATTTTCATGGTAGCTCTCCTATAAATTCTCATAATCAAAGTGTTACATGTAGAACGACTCAAAAACATCAACTAGACCAAGAAAAAATTAAATATGTCATATCGAAAATAACCTAGGTGAATAACTCTAAATACTCCTTCTATAGTGTCCATATCAAGCATTTTCGTTCAACTAACTCTGTCTCTTTGATTTTTTAGCTACCCACAATCACCAATTTAGTCCCTTTTATAATTGCAGTAACTTTATTTTATCGAACCCCACATCCACTAAAGTCAACACTCTTAATACTAACAAAACATCATAACCACATCGATCATCTACCTTACTCTCTTCCCATAATTAGTATCAAAGTATTTTTATCAAATACATATTAAAACTATAGTTATCTCTCTTTCTATTTAAACATTTGATGACAAATATGAGTTCCATAATAGGATAATAACACTAATTTAAAACTTAATGGCACCTGTCCAAAAAGATAAATCCATTAAATCACACTCAAAGTCAACTTCCGATAACTTCCACATACAATACTTTATCTACCATTCAACACAATCACATACCTCATGTCAATACTTAGGGAAGTTCTTGGTCACTCAAATTATTTTGTAAGGTTATAACCTTTATTCACCATAAAATGTCTATGTAGCGCATTACAACAGTCTTAGGTCATCTATCATAACTTGAGAAATCTAATGTCACATACAATTCTAATTTTTCATAGCTCACTCTTTGTCATCCAAATTAAACTCGATCTTTATAAAAGTCGATGATAAACTCCTAGTTAGTATGAACCGAACAAGTTCACATTCCAGTCATATCTAAACTCGTAGGTAAAATCAGAACAACATTCAACTACACCCCAAGAATTTATACGAGACGTCTTATTCCTTCACTTTTCTAGAATTCTTTCCATGGTGCAAGATTCTACTTTCGACCTTTCCTTTAATATACACTTGTTAATTTCTATCGATCGCGTACCAATTCACTCCTTTTACTAATAACCGATGAAATTTTACCCTATATTGTAAATCAACACTATTAAGTGAGACCTTTCCTCTTGTTCTTTAAAAATCAAAAGTAAAAAAAAAAAACTTTATGACTCTAATCATTTCTTTTGTATTAAATATTTATCTTATTAAATATTATACTAAAACACCTCATAATACACACTATAAATGCAATGCCTCTACAATTTTAATTCAAGCGCCACCCAAACACACCTGCTGTTCGGGACCAAGAGAAATGATCTTGCAGAAAACCGAATTCAATCTCCACCGTTCAAATCAACCACCAAGATATCAGGATCAGGTAGTTTAAATTTTATCCCAATCCAAAGGTTAGTTAATTGAGAAACATGATTTGAAGGATGCTGGACGGAGAATAGGTATGCAACAAAATAAATCTTTTCCTTCTCTCTTCTCTCTTCTCTCTTGCTTAAAAGTTCTTTCAAAACCTCCCTTATGTCCTAATGTCTTTCAAGAAAAACACTGATGATTAGTTCATTTTTTCTCTCAAGACAACCCTCTATTTACACAGTTGTGCTTTTCCTCACAAAGTCAAAATCAACTACAAATAGGATTACAATTTCAATTCGTTTCCTAATAGAATTGAAAACCAAATAAAAAGAGTAAATTCAATCCCTTTTCAAAGAGGATTAGGACTAGCGTCTAAATCTTAAGCAAATAATAAATTTGATATCAGAATCGGTGAAAACTTTCAAGACTTTGTTGCCACTATTAGTGATTCTAAATGATAATTTTCGATATTAGTACAACAAACATAAATCATATAGGTCATATATCACTTTCTATTTTTTACCATCATGCTTAACTAGAACTTTTCATCATCAAGAAGTGAAGCTTTTCCTCGACATGACACCTTAAATTAAGGTATACCAATTAAATTTAAGGAGTAACTCAATTTTATAAGCAATTTCTTACTAAAATCTTTAATCCTATAAGTTTTTCATCCAAGTATCAATCTACCTTGTAAAGCTTATGATAAAATTGTCACTTCTCATTTAGAACCCTCAAGATACATTTCACAACCTAAATATATTAGTATTATACCAAAGATCAACCACTAAAATATTTCTAAAAAACAATTAATGCAATCCAAGTTCCTATAGTAATAAACTAGTTGGTTACTCAAATGTGAAAGCAACACAGAAGCTCATACGTAAATATGTCACACCACTAGTTACTTCTTAAGTAGTTAATATTAACACTTGACAATCGATGTATTCTTTTCTACGTAACACTAGTATCGCACCATGAAACGTCATTAAATCTATCACTAGAACACATCATACTATCGAGAAGATCATGCATCAATAGCCAACATATTTCTATCCATTGTATATATCCAATATATTATTACATTCATTCTTAGCTTAGGTCGATGACAAAAATAGTACACATCATAACTTTAACCAAGTAACCATCGATATTAGTGTAGTAGTCGTATTATTACCCATTTTATACACACTTAATTTATAAACTCGTAGTAGAGATAATTCTCACAATTGACTCAATAAAATTTCATTATTCACTAAGAAACCCATATATCTTATGAAACTTTACTATATTTTTCAAAGTAATAATATTCATTATCAAGCTATTCCTTACGAACATTTTGAATGTTATCAATTTGGCAAAGTCATCTTGATTAACCCTATCTACCTCATATTCATTAAGATTTGTAAAATGTACTTCTCCATGAAGAAACAAGAAAATTCTATCCAAGTCATAGGTAGTGTCATTACCGACAAGACTCAACATGAGACTGCCACCACATTATCCCATTACTCTACCGTATCCATCTTAGGAGACAACTCTCATGACAAACAATAAGGATATCATAAATATCTTTATATTCAGTACCTATGAAGAATGTGAGTTTTAACTTTAAGAACTTAAAAAAAAGATCATACTAGTCACTAGTAATTATATGTCTATAGTGAATCGTGGAAACAAATCTATTTTTAAGGATGCGTAATCTCTTGCTGGTGTTGGTGTTTCCAATTCTACTACTCTAATACTAATCATATGAAAAATAGAGTGAAAAAGGTTAGATACCAATTTGTATCACCTAGATCCAATTGGACTCAAGTAGTACCACGTAAGAAAGAAGGAATAAAGTTTTCTTTAAGTCTTATAGCCTCTCGAAAAAAAGTAAAGGCGTCCCTATACCGTTCCGCATGAATCTACTAGACCAGTCCTTGTGTGATGAGATAATCGAACCTAACACTCTTGTACCAAGTTTGTCACGACCCAAAACGAGTCGTGAGTGGCACCCAAAGTTGACACTAGGTGGGCGAACCAACGAATTTAACCCCAATTTACAAACTACAAGCATAATGCGGAAGTTTAAAAACTTACTAAAATATATTTTCCCAAACCTGAAAGTCATCATAACAAGGACATTTACTCTCCAACTACTAAGTCTAAGAGTAACAAAGACATCAAAATAAATGAAATAAAGTAATTCGTGTCCGAAAACTAAGGACATCAGGTAAGGTAATGACTGAGAGAATCCAACCCAAGATCGAATGACTAGCTCACCGTTTGATCTGATATAATGAGACTTGATATGGCTGAGGGCAATTCAAATTCGTCGGTAGACTTGCTGCAATCCATATAAGGAAAATAAAGAAAAATACAAGTAGGGCTCAGTACGAGGCAACATGTACTGAGTAAGTATCATCGGCCAACACAAAATAGTAACTAATATAAAAAGAATAATAGCATAAAATCAACTATAGTACTTAATATGTAATAAGCAAGAAACAATATGAACAAATGACAACTGAAGCAAGTACGTAATCAATCATAATATCAAGCACACACGAGGACTCATGCCTCCGCATCACGTTCGTTGGGAAATGAATTCTTTGAGAGTGAGTACATTAAATTGATTCAAGATCCTTTTCCATTAACGTTACTGTGTTGGAACGTGACACTCCGATCCTATTATATCGTGTCGGAATGTGACACTCCAATTCTATTATACCGCATCGGAATGTGACACTCCGATCCAAGAATACTCAGTCAAAACGTGACACTCTGAACCAAGAATACCGTGTCGGAACATGACACTTCGATCCAAGAATACTGTTAATTTATCATTTATTATCGCCACTTTCAATTCATTGTTATATGATTTCATCACGTCTTCTTTATTCAAGGCATCATTTCGATAAAAAGGGTTTAAGAATATAAATTCGACGATCTCAGGATTTCAGACCAATCACAAAACACACAACCACAAAATTAAGTAAAAAGAAAACTTCATAATATCATTAAATGCATATAAATCACTATTAAGAGTTTACTATCAAATAGCATAAACCATAACCTACCTCCAACGAAAACCGAAGTCAAGAAATTGCTTCTCCAATGCTTTTCCTTTCTTCAATGCTTCTGAACCTTTCCAATCTATCAATTATATATGCATAATTTTTATGTTAACATGCCTATAACTCTCATATTATTCTATGTCTAGCGTAGAGCCATCAACTCCCTAATTCATTCATCAATTTCCTAGAGTTTAAATCCAAGAATAAGTCTTAGTTCCACCCATTAGCATAACTTTAATGTAATTCATATAATGTACTACACCTTATATTTAATTATCTTTCAGAATATGTTAAAACTTATTTTATAATATGATAATGAAGTAAAATAATAATGGTAAGCCTAGTTGATTAGCAACCCATGTGGTATGCAAATCATGGCAAGATTAACATCTTTCTTATTAGTACCTATAACTATAGCAATACTCAACATAATGATCAGCCATAATTAGGCATGAGAACAAATAAGAATCGATGCTCTTAAATTTATAAAATCATCACAATTTGACAAATTGAGACCTTTTAACATTACAATTTTAATTTCATTCTTCTTTCTCAATTATAATAACACCTTGATAATATAATAGGAGTGCTAATCATCCCATCTTTGTTACCTAACCATAATTAAATTAACGGCTATTAAAGTTTTTCCCACTTTCATTTTGTCAACCCCACACCCCTAACATTAATTCAATTGAAAATAACTCTTCCCGACTAACATATAATATTAATTTTTAACAATTACATTTTTTTTTATCAAATTTCACAAGAACAAAGGTCTGGAGAGATTGTACTGATAGATTTTACGCGCCTTTTGATTGTCACAGTCCTATTCTCTCTTTTCTTTTACAAATTTCCTTAATATTATATAACCAATTATAAAAGTGATAAAAGTGACCCACTATTTATTTAATTGTTATTTTCATTAATCACTAACTAACTAAATTATACAAAGATATAATTTCAAGCCCGAGCGTACACAATGGATGTGACTGACACTCGAGAATCATAGTTGGCCCACAGCGAACCCCTCGTCTGGATCAACTCTCACTGGAAGACTTACTTAACTTAGAATAATCTCAAAAGGTAAAACTCATAATATAATTGAATATTTAACTACCTAGAATAAACTACTCAAGTCTAGAACATTAACCAATTAAATAAAAAGACTCATGAACTAGTGTATGTCTATCTATGAAACGTCAATTAATTGAGATGAACGTCGGGACAAGACCCACGAAATCCTAATAACAAAACTGAAATGATAAACAAAATGAAGGATAAACCTGAAGAAAAGGGCTCACCAAACAAATCTTGAAATAGAATGGATCAATGGATTGTTTGTTGATGATCTTGGTTACCTGTATCTGCATCATTTAAAAATACAGGCCAAATGACGTCAATATATTGAGTGTACGACCATGCAAGAACTACCTTATACCTTATCGAGGTATATATTTACTCACTATGAGCTGTGTGATGATACATCGGCTCGCCCACACTATCAGAACTACCTTATACCTTATCGAGGTATATATTTACTCACTAAGTGGATCCTCTAAGATATGCTTAAAAGAAATAAGGAATCATCTAAAAATATATGACCCTTTCTACACATGTTGGATATATGGTTTATGGGGGCTTTGAGTTGTTTGAAATCTCCCCCATGTTCGTTCTCAATACTTCTCCCAAAATAAAACTTAACTCATAAGTTTAAAAAATAAATTTCATCCTCAAATTTGAGATTATTATTCAAAAAATTTCTCTTGAATTTTTCTCCAGAAAAGCAATGCGATTTCTATGAAAAATCTCCATACCATAATAATAGTATGGAGAATGAAAGATTTAGAAGATGTACGTTCCGGAGAAGAACCAACCTTTAGTCAATAGGAGCCCTACTTTCTTCTTTACTACCCAGTCACTTCAATTCAAGGGAAAACCCGTTTTCTAGTCATCAGGTTGACGCACTTTTGGTACTTCAATCGGGCGAGCAGTTTGATAGTGACTTCATTCGTTTGGTAGGGCGACGAAAGACTATCGACAGAAAATAAATAGCATGTGTCGAATGGATATTGATATGAACCTGGAATCAAATCACATTGGTATAAGGAGACGGAATGGAAAAATATGAGGAAAGAAGTAAGGGACTCAGCGACATAGAAACGAAGCCTATCGCCACGCCGACCATGAAATACGAAACTGGGCCCCTTGTAAATGATTTGATGGAATGTCCCACCCCACCCAAGAACTCTTATGCCATAGGGGAACTCATGGATGAAAAAACCCTTATGGTTTGTTTTGATATTTGTATTTCGACGAAAAACAAGCAGGGCTATGGATACCATGACTGATCAACATCCATAAAGTAGAATCTTTCTAAATCACTCACCGATAGTACTAAAAAATCCTCATGCAGTCTTTTGGAAATCGATGTTTCCTCTATTCTTAAATGTAAAAACAGTTACTCTTTGGAATACTTAGTTTCCATAGATCATTTTGAAAAAAAATGAACCCACCTCTCCTCATCCTCTAACTCAAGTACTCATGTCTTAAAACAAGTTTTAAAGAACCGTAAAAGACTTCTAAAAATAACTCAAAGAACTCTCAAAACTTGATTCTGAACTCTAGCTGGTTTGAACTATGAATTCAATGGTTTTTATTCATGTTATGACTGATTTTTCGATGTTTAGAGGTAGTTTAGAGTAGTTAGGACCAATTGGGAGTAAGGTTACCCTTGGAACGAACTTAGACGGGCCGAACGACAGAGAAGGGGTGGGGGGATGTAAAATTGGCGCACTAAGAGGCACAACTCACTAGCCTTTAACAACAAAATAATTTTTCTAGCACATTTGTGGGGAGTCACACAAACCTCTACGCAAAACTCCCCGATGAATTTTCTTTTTTCATTTTTCAATCCTAATTCACATAGAATCGAATGATTTCTTTTTGACTCACTTAGATTCGAATATTCAACATAGGTAAATAACAATATACTAAAAAATCCCTCAAATAACTAACATTTATATAAATAATTCATTAAAATCCCCACCATCAAGATTTTGAATGATATTTCAAGAAAACTCATCAAGGGAGATAACCCTTCATATCTTTTATAAGAAAATTATTTTGCTCTTAACAAAAATTTATAAGTATGCTAATTTATTAAAATTGAACATATAATTATGTGAAATTACATAATTATATGATTACATTTAACATATTTAATATCAATATATCATCGTCAATTGCATTCTTTTGAAACGTTATTCTAATAATCAACTTCATCGTAATCAATATTCATATGCAAACTAGTACGTTAAACGTGCTCAAGTAACTAGTATAAAAAAATACTGATATTTAAATTTACTTTAAAATATTACATTTTAGAATTTGGGTAAACTCTTGCAATCAATTTTTAGTAGAATTATATGCTTGGACATTTTCATGATAGACATAATGTCATGCCCCGAGCCTACACAATGGACGTGACAATCACTTTAGAACCATAGTTGGCTGATGTACCTTGGTTTCACGGTATTTGTATTGATTTTTCCTTAAGTTTAGTGTGTGTCCAAAAGCCTTTTGGTGTTGATTTTTATGTAAGTTTCTCCTTATTTGCAAGAAATCTATCCAAAGATGAACTCGGAAGTTTTTAAGTGAGAAACGCAAAAGAGACCACCTACGGATCTTAAGACGATCCGTCTAGTCTGTGACGGTCCATAGGTGGCATCATAGTGAGGAGAGAAGCTGCTGAAGGAAGATGGGGACGTCTGACCTAGTGTAGGAATAAAGAAATCCATGACGGACCGTCATCGCCACGACGATCTGTCCTGTTTGTTCGTCGTAATGATCAAAGAGTAGTCCCAGTACCCAAATTTTAAGAAGTTAAAGTATTATGGAACGAAGACCCTCGACGGATCTTCGTGCCTAAAATAGTCCGTCATACCTGTTCGTTGAGGGTAATAAAGAAATAAGCAGAAGAATTTGTGAAGTATGCGACGATGGAGGCCATGACGGCCCGTCGTGACCACTACGGTCCGTCACGAGGTCCAATGACTCAGACGCATTTTGACAGATTTTCAGTAATTCGAATCATTCTTTTATTAGGTTTTTGTTTTTATAATAAATAGTTCGAAAAACCTCATTTTTGGGGTTAGACTTTTCGATAGATAGACTTTTGGATATTTTTTAGTTTTCTTGTTCAAGTTTTAAAGAATGAATTTCAGTAATTGATACACTTTTGTTGGAAATTATTGTTGGTGTTTTTTTTTATTAATCAAGTGAATTTATGGATTTTATTCTTTCTCATTGAAGTAAGTGCATGGCTTCTTATATTAAATATATGAATTGTGTGATTATGACCATGGGTAACTAAACTCCATAACTAGGGTTGTGGGAACCATGGGTGAATAATGAGGTAAATCTAACTAAAATAGCAATTCTAGAATAGTGTCTTGCATGTATTGATAATTATTTCGTTTAGAAGTCTCTTTAACACATGGCAAACGTTAGAACTCGCCTTAATGCAACTTGCCGCACCAAGGAGGTATATAATATGAAAAGAATTATCAACACAGATTTAGTGTACACTATCTAATAGGCTAGTGTCGGGTGGTACGAGGTAATAACTTAGTCAAATATCGAATACAATGCTTAATATGAGGTAAATGTAAGGGTTAGTATAGCAACACACGTAGCTGGACCAAGGTGCGGAGTGAAATTTTCTAGATGTCGGACCAAGGATTTAGAGATACATAACTTATCACATTGCATGACAAATAATAGGAAACAATTGTTATAGTTAGAATTATCACGTTAGGAACCTGTGCGGAACACTTAAGCCCCAGTTACTTTTATAAATTGATTAAGCTCGAGATTTGAATCTGTTTGTTGTTTACTTTATTTTAGTTTATTATTTTCATTAATTTAGAAATAAAATACCCTTTTTTATCTTTTGTTTTCTATGGAAATAGTTGACTAAATAATGGTAGTAATAGAATAGGATTAAGTCTGAACTATTTTCGTGTGGGATCGAATCCAACCTCATCAGTTAGGTTCTTTCCTTGTTACAACCGCTTTACTTCTTATTTGAGAAGTAGGTTTTAGCGTATCAAATTTTGGCGCCGCTGCAGGGGAATGTAGCTTTTAAATTAACTTAAACTTATTACTAAAGTTTAGTCAATATTTTCTTGATTTTACTTTTCTATTGTTTCTTATTCTTGCAGAACTAATTCCCTTGTATGTCAAATAAATGGAGAGGAAGAGAACCCTTGTTTCCTTACGACCATGATTAGATTGTACACTATGCAATATGAATCGAAACTTGGGTATTAACAATGATGATCCAAACCAGAACATCCCAGCTCCATTTGATGCTCATGGTCAGTTATTACCTGATGATCGTAGTGAAAATCAACAACGGGGACAAAATCCCGCTCCATGTCCTCAAGAATACTACAGAGGTTATGATGATATTGCAGACTCTGATGGGCCACTTGTCTGTCCCCCTTCTACAACAAGGACACACCTTTATGGTAACTAGTAGTCTGATGCAAATGCTCACCGCTAGAGGTTTGTTTTCAGGGCTACCTTCTGAGGACCCACATGCCCATATAGCTAAGGTAAGGGCAGTGTGAAAGTTGTGTAGAGAGCTTGATTTGAATTTGGATGTAATAGGGCTAACAATATTTCCTCTCTCACTGACGGGAAAGGCTGCTAATTTGTTCACTGAGCTTTCTTATAACTCAATTTTCACTTGAAACCAACTAAGGGACGTTTTCTTAGCACGTTACTACCCGGTCTCCAAATAACTAAATCACAATGACAGAGTGAACAACTTTTGTGGCATTACCAGGAGAGTCAGTTAACAGTTCTTGGGATATGTTCACTTCATTTTTTAGAAGTGTCCCCAATCACCGCATAGATGAGTCACTGAAGGAATACTTCTATCAGGGACAGGATGATAATAATAAAGCGATATTGGATACTATAGGGGGTGGTTCTTATGGGGAGTGTCCTTATGCCGAGATTTCCAAAAAGTTAGAGAAAATCTCCCAAAATAATAATGCTTGGAGTACAAGAAAGTCAGATACTGGAAGAAATACATTCGCAGTGCAGTCCACACACAACCCAACCACAGATGAGATTCGTGAAGAGATGGCTCAGATGAGAACTGATCTTGGGTTTGTATTAAAACATGTGACTTTGAGTGCAGAATAGATAAATACAGTGAACTACTTGTCTAAACCACCACCACCAAATGATGAATGTTATTATGAGGAGGATTGCTATGCGGTAAATGGGCAGATGAGGGGTTTCCGACCGAATGCCCAAGGCTCAAATTAGGAGAATTGGCGCAAAAGTCAAGGAAACCAAGGTCGGAACTATGGTAACTATAACCGTGAGGGTGATTATGTCCGAGATGGAAATTACAACCGAAACAACAACTTCAACAGAGGTAACTATTGTAACAAATATGATAGGAATGGGCCCTATGTTCCTCCTTAAAATCGTAAAGTTGCTCCTAGGGATGTTGGAGGTAGTATGGCGCGAGTTGAGGATATGTTGCAATAAATGATGAGGAGGTTCAATGCTAGTGATGAGCACATTAAAGAGTTAATGAGTGATTTAGAGGGTATTGGGTAGAAAGTCGATACACATGCAATATCGATTAAGCAGCTTGAGTTGCAAATGGCCCAATTATATGCGACTGTGAACACACGGCAACCGGGCACTCTTCCTTGAAATACTGTCCAAAATCCGAAATTATGATGGACACTGTATGGAAATGACTACTCAAGGTGGTAAGCAAACCAATGACCCACCTATGTCGTCTAATGCGGAAAAGGTGATAAAAGATAATAATAATAATAATAATAAAGTGTTAGAGGTTAGTGGTGAAGTAAAAGATAACACTGGAAAAATTGTTGAAGTGCCTAAAAAGGTAACTCCCATGACTAGACTACCACCCCCCTTTCCTCAAAGATTAGTGAAAAAGACTGAGGATGGTAAATATCGGCATTTTATAACAATGTTGAAGCAGCTTTCTATCAATGTCCCTTTGGTAGAAGCTCTAGAACAAATGCCCGGTTATGCCATGTTTATGAAAGATCTGGTTACAAAGAAAAGATCGGTCACTTTTGAGGATGATGATAGAACGCAACACTGTAGTGCTATTGCTACAAGATCTCTCGTACAAAAAAAAGAAGATCCGGGGGCACTCACTATTCCTTGTACAATCGGGTTATTACATTTCGCGAAAGCATTATGTGATCTAGGGAAAAAAAATAAATCTTATGCCCTTTGCCATTTATAAGAAATTGGATTTGGGTGATCCAAAGACCACTGCGATGCGGCTACTGATGGTCGATTGAACAGTAAAAAGGCCTATAGGGATACTCCACGATATGCTAGTAAAATTGGAGTCGTTCATATTTTTGGCAGATTTTGTTATTCTTGATTGTGGAGTCAATTTTGAAGTGCCTATTATTCTTGGGTGGTCATTCCTTGCTACGGGTAGAGCCTTAGTGGATAAGGAAAAGGGGCAGATGAAATTTTGGTTGAACAATGAAGAAGTGACCTTCAACATTTGTAGGTCTATGAGGCAGAGTGGTGAGCTCCAATCGGTATCTGCTATATCCTACAAAGTGTGTAAGTCATCCGAGACACAAATAGAAGAACGTCTAAGTGTAGAAGCATTAGCGGCAATGATAATGAATCTTGATAACGATTGCATTGAAGTGTATGGGTCATTCGTCGCGGCTCTTGATTGGGGTGATGTTTTGTTTAAACCGAAGAAATATGAGTTAGTCATGAAGAATCGCGAGTCTCCACCGGCGAAACCATCTATAGAGGAGGCTCCAAACTTAGAATTAAAATCTCTCCCACCTCATCTCACGTATGAATTCTTAGGAAATGGTGACACTTTACCGGTAATCATTGCATCAGACCTGAATGAAAAACTAGTTGAGAGTCTGGTGAAAGTGCTAAAAAGGTTCAAAAGAGCTATTGGGTGGACTATTGCAAACATTATTGGGATCCCTCCTGGTATTTATTTCTCATAAAATCCAACTCATGCCCTATCATAAGCAAAGTATTGAGCACCAGAGACGCTTAAATCCACCTATGAAAGAGGTCGTGAAGAAAGAAATCATTAAATGGTTGGATGCCAGAGTAATATATACGATCTCTGATAGTAGTTTGGTATGCCCTGTTCAGTGTGTATCTAATAAAGGGGGAATGACTGTGGTCCCCAATGATAAAAATGAACTTGTTCCAATGAGATCGGTTACTGGATGGAGGGGGTGTATGGATTACCGTTAATTAATCCATGGACCGAGAAAGACCATTTTCCTATGCCCTTCATGGATCAGATGTTGGATAGACTTGTCGGAAAGGGGTAATACTATTTTCTTGATGAAGTTTGAGTAATCAAGTGCCTTCAGTCATGTCGCGACGTTAAATAAGGCGCTGGTTGGGAGGTAACCAAATATGTATCCTCTAACCCAACAATAGTTTTCTTTCTAGTAATGGTTGCATTTTATACTAATGGGTTTTAAATTTGCAGGTAGCACATCACCAAGAAATTCTACAGATAATCACTCCGCAACATTCACTAACGGATACATCGACGGACCGTCACGCTTGTGATGAATTGTCACGCTTACGATGGACCGTCTCATGAATCCGTCGTGCTAGGTACGTTTTTCATTTATTTTATAAGTATCCTCTGAAGGACATCTATGATGGACCATCGTACCCACAACAGTCCCTCCTGCACAACCGTCATGGTTTTTAGACACCCTTCTCCTAAGGGTCTCCATTTTTTTTCCTAACTGTCCACTAATAAACATTTACAACGGAACGTCGTACCCTCGACAGTCCGTCCTACACAACCGTCATGATGGTCAAAGACCCCTCTCCTAAGGGTCTCCATACTTTTTCTAAGTACCCCACGACGGACATCGACGACGGACCGTTATTATCATGACGGTCCATCCTGCTTATCCATTATAACTTTTTGAGACTTCCCTTCGGAGGGTATATAAATAAACATTGTTGGAGTAAGACATGACGGATCCCATGACGGTCCATCATACTTACGATGAGCCATCACCTGGTCCGTCATGTTTCATTGCTACTACAGAGATGTGGAAACAGCGGGAGGCACGACTGATAGTGTTGTTGCTGATGAGGACACTACTGAGGGTGTCCAGACTACAGAGGTAGTGGGTTCCGGGGTACCGGACCCACCAGCTTACTGATCGCCGGTGCTTTGCACCTTAGGTTTGATTCACCTACCACTCTCGTATTTCTTTTTTTATGCATTGGGGACAATTCCATATTATTTTGTTGGGGTGGGGTAAATGGAAAGTGAGTGCTAGGTTGAAGTCTGAGTAGCCCAATTCACAATACTCTTTTGGGGTTTTCTTGCCTGTGTTCTTTTCCCCCAAAAGACTGATTACTTTTATTGTTCAACCGACATGTTATATCTTGTGTACATACTATAAATCTAAAGCATGATCTCTAAAACAAATATGATATCTTGATATGAAAATGATGCATGACTAGGCATATTAATTGATAATTGTGTGCCTCTGAACATGACATAGAGACACACTACTATATGACCTTGAATCTAAGTAAGCCAAAATAAACAATTAGGAAAGGATCATAGGCCTTTGTTAGAAATAGTCAATCTTCAGACCAAATAAAAAAAACTAATGAAGTTAATCCCGTATTAATCCAAATAATTTGTGCCTAAAAACAGATCTTTCTTTTTCACCCCAACTGATCTTCTCTGGGAACAGTGTGTTGACCATGGTCCTCCTTGGACATGTGCATCTCAGTTTATGCCAAAAGCATAAGGTTAGGGTAGGTAATGCAGAAAACAACCTTGTTGTAGCCTTGACCCAACTATGGGTATGGTGAACCATGACTCATGGCAAAGTCATGAGTTGAGGGTGGCTGCTATAAGGAATACTCCGGGAAGTGGGGTTGAAAGAATGAAGAGAAAGAAAGAACAAAACAAAAGTGACTAAAAGAAAAGTCACTTACATATAAGGATAAGAAAGGGAAAAGAACAAGATATAAAGAAAACTAAGAAATTGGGCGAAATAAAAAGGTGGTACATTTAGCCAATATGTCAAGGAGGGCAACAAGTCACTAAAGTATACCTAAATATACCCTACCTGACCTTAAGCCTATGTTACAGCTAAGAAAGTCTTATTGTGATCCTAAGAGGTGTATGGTGAACTTAAAGCACTGAAAATAAGGGCAAGCTTATGGTAATATGTATGAATGAGTTGAGATTTGTTCTGAGAGTGAGTGTTGAAATCATTGTGTGAAAAATGAAGATGTTGTTTTGAAGTGAGGACACTAGTTGCAATACTGAAAATATTAGCACCTCGGTGAGAAATGGAAGAGGATAGGTGTCAATGCGTTGTAAGTCACTGTCATGGTCTGGTTCCACATAATTCAAGCCTAATAGTGATAACATGCATAAACATGATGAGAATTATCGGGATTGATAGCCAAATGAATACGAAAGCTACAATATGGATACTCTTGTACAAAGATTTTGTAGTGAGTCATAGTGCGTCGCTTGAGGACAAAAAACGAATTTAAGTTGAGGGTGTTGATGTACCGTGGTTTCAAGGTATTTTTAATGCTTTTCCCTTAAGTTTAGTGTGTGTCCAAAAGCCTTTTTGTGTTGATTTTTATGTAAGGTTCTCCTTATTTGCAGGAAATCTATCCAAAGAAGAACGCGGATGTTTTTGACCGAGAAAAACAAAAGATACCACCTACGAAGCTTATGACAATCCGTCTAGTCTGTGACGATCCATAGGTGGCATCATAGTGAGGAGAGAAGCTGCTGAAGGAAAATGGGGAAGTCTGACCCAGTGTAGGATTACGGAAGACCATGACGGACCGTCATAGCCACGACGGTCCGTCCTGTTGGTTCGTCGTAATAATCAAAGAGTAGTCCCAGTACCCAAATTTTAAGAAGTTAAAGTATTATGGAAAAAAGACCCTCGATGGACCTTCGTGCTTGGAATGGTCCGTCATACCTGTTTGTTGAGGGTAATGAAGAAAGCAACAGAAGAATTTGTGAAGTATGGGATGACGTAGGCCATGACGACCCATCGTGACAACTACGGTCCGTCACGAGGTCCGTTGACTCAGATGCATTTTGATAGATTTTCAGTAATTAGAATCATTCTTTTATTAGGTTTTTTTTTATATAATAAATAGTTCGAAAAACCTCGTTTTTGGGGTTAGATTTTTTGATAGTTAGACTTTTATATAATTTTTAGTTCTCTTGTTCAAGTTTTGAAGAATGAATTTTAGTAATTGATACACTTTTTTTTGAATTGATTGTTGGTGTTTTTGTTGATTAATCAAGTGAATTTATGGATTTTAATCTTTCTCATTGAAGTAAGTGCATGACATGTTATATTAAATATATAAATAGTGTGATTATGACCATGGGTAACTAAACTCCATAACTAGGGTTGTGGGAACCATGGGTGAATAATGAGGTAAAATCTAACTAAAATAGCAATTCTAGAATAGTGTCTTGCATGTATTGATAATTATTTCGTTTGGAAGTCTTTTTAACAGATGGCCAACAGTAGATTTCGCCTTAATGCAACTTGCCGGACCAAGGAGGTAGATAATAGGAAAAGAATTATCAACATAGATTTAGTATACATTATATAATAGGCTAATGTCGGTTGGTACGATATAATAACTTACTCAAATATCGAATTCAATGCTTCATATGAGGTAAAGGTAAGGGTTAGTATAGCAACACACGTAGCCGGACCAAGGTGCGAAGTGAAATTTTCTATATGCCGGACTAAGGATTTAGAGATACATAACTTATCACTTTACATGCAAGATACTAGGAAAGAATTGTTATAGTTAGAATTATCAAGTTAGGAACCTGTGGGACCACTTAAGCCCTAGTTACTTTTATTAATTGATTAATCTCCAAGATTTCAATCTTTTAGTTATTTACCTTAATTTAGTTAATTATTTTCATTAATTTAGAAATAAAAACCCCTTTTTGTCTTTTGTTTTCTATTGAAATAGGTTACTAAATAATTGTAATAATACAATAAAGTTAATTCTGAACTATTTTCCTCATGGGATCGACCCCAACCTCATTAGTTGGGTTTCTTACTAGATACGACCGCTTTACTTCGTATTTGAGACGTAAGTTTGAGTGTATCATTGGCCCAAAGCGAACACTTTGTCTAGATCAACTCTCATTGGAAGAATTATTTAAAACGTAGAATAATCTCAATATATAAAACTCATAATATAATTGAATATTCAACTAGCCAGAATAGACGAGTCAAGTCCAAAACATTAACCAATGAAATGAAAAGTCTCATGAACTATTGTCTATCTTTCTATGAAGCCTCTACTAATTGTGATGAACGTCAAGTCAAGACCCACGACATCCTAATAACAAAATTGAAATGATAAAATATAAATGATGGATCCTCAGGAAGCAAGGGGGCTCACCAAACAAATCTTAAAATAAAATGGATCAACACATCATTGGTTGCTAATCCTGGTTACCTTTATCTGCATCATGAAACGATGCAGGTCAAATGGCGTCAATAATGAATGTACGACCATGCAAGGCAAAATCTAAAACATGATATAATATTGAATTGAACAGAGGAAACAACTTACGTCATCTTAACTCAACTCAATATCAACTCAGTCTCAACTCTCTCAAATATAAAAGCAATAACAATAATGTGATATAAAGAAGAGTTGTTAAAAATTTAGATACCAACTCAGTTACTAAAAAATACAACTCAGTATGCATATAAAAATACAAAATAAACTCTGTTTGGGAGATTCTCTAACCGGTAACTATCACTATGAGCTATGTGATGATACATCAGCTCACCCACACGGTCTGAACTATCTTATAGCTTGTCGGCGTATAGAACTCCTCAATTAAGTATCATGTAAAAAGTATATGACCCTTTCTACCCACATTGACTACATGGTTTATGGGGGCTGTTTGAATTCTCCCCATATTGGTGCTCAATACTACTCCCAAAATATAACTTAATTCATATGTTTTTTAAAAAAAGTTCTTCATTATTTTTCAAAAGTTTTCTCTTGAGTTATTCTCCAGAAAAGCAGTGCATTTTCTTATGAAAATTCTCCATATCCATATTAATAGTATTGAGAATAGTAGAATTAGAAGATATACCTTGCGGCAAAGAACCAACCATTAGTCAATAGGAGACCTAATTTTCTCTTTCCGACCTTATCACTTAATTTAAAGGGCAAAACCATTCTCTGGTCAACGGGTTGAGCGCACATTTGGTTCTTCAATAGGGAAAGAAAATTGGTAGTGACTTTTTTTATTTTGTAGTGCGACGAAAGTCTATCGATAAAAAAAAAATTGCGCGTGTCGAATGTATCTTGGAAGATGCACCGGAATTAAATCACATCGGTATAAAGATCTGGAAAGGAAAAAGAAGAGAAAAAAAGCAAGGGATTGAGCGACGTGGAAACGATGATTATCTCCACGCCGACCATATAATACGAGACTGGGCCAGCCGACCATATAATATGAGACTGGGCCATTCTCTAATATTTGATGGAATAGCCCACCAAATTTAAGAGTACTTACGTCATAGTGGAACTCATGGTTGGAAACAAAATTTATTGTTTGTTTTGTTATCCGTATTTAGCCGAAAAATAAGCAAGGCTATGGATACCATGACCTATCACCATCGATAAAGAAGAATCTTTAAATCACTAAGCGATAGTACACAAAATTCCACATGAACTCTTTTAGAAATCGATGCTTCCTCTTTTCTTAAAGTAAAAAAAAATTACTCTGGATAATACTAGTTTCCATAGACTATTTTGAAAAAAAAATGAACTCAACTCTCCTCATCCTCTTACTCAAATACTCAAGTCTTAAAGCAAATTTTAACGAATTGTAAAAGATTTCTCAAAATGACTTAGATTACTCTCAATAATTGATTCTTAACTCCAATTGGAATATTGAATTATGAATTCAAGGGCTTTTATTCATGTTATGAATGATTTTTCGATGTTTAGATGTAGTTTAGAGTAGTTAGGACCACTACGGAGTAAAGGTACATGTGGAAAGAACTGTGACAAGCCAAGCGACAGAGAAGTGTTGGGGGGAGGTGAAATTGGCGAACTAAGTGGCACAACCCACCAGCCCCTGAACTGCAAAACAACTTTTCTAGCACATTGGTTAGGCAACGTGCCAGCCTCTATCTTAAACTACATGAAGAGTTTTATTTTTCATTTTTCTATCCTAATTAACCTCGAATAGAATGATTCCTTTCTGACTTAATTAGATTCGAATACCCAACATAAGTGCACGATAATGTACGAAAAAAAACGCAAATCACTAATATTCATCTATAGAATTCATTAAAATCCCAACAATCAAGATTTAGAATGAAATTTCAAGAACTCAGTTCCTTCTATATTAATAATGAAATTGCATTAAAATAATATGATTTTCATGTGGGTGAACAAACCAAAACTATGATAACTCTCATATATCATAGGTATCAAACCCTCTATGAAATAATTGTCGATCTATAAAAAATCTTGATGATTTCCTTAAACCCTTTCCTTTTTTCTCCTTTTTTATATTCTTGAACTCTCTTCTAAAACATTAAATGTTTTTGGGATTATGAAAATTGACCTAAAGGAGATTTGACTCAAATTTTTTTTACTAAATCCATCTTAACCTGATGGGGTAACCAAAATACCCCTCACTAATTTGGTAACCTTTCTTAACTAGAACTTAACTTCAAATGGGAATATCCCCCTCATATGTTCTCGAAATTCACCAAATTAGGTGGGGTTGCAAAGAGAATTACAAAAAAATAATTTGATATTTTATAGGCCTCTTAACTCATCTTGTATTGAAGTTGTTTGATGTTGACCCAAAACTCACAACTCAAAAGTAGTTTCCTCAACAAAATGGTTCCTCTATAACACATTGACTAATGCAATCTCATTGGCTCTCAACTTGCAAACCTGACGATTTAGAATATGAATGTGTACCTCCTTATAAGCTAAGATGTCCTTAATACCAATATCTTTGTCGGTATAATAAGCGAAGGATCACCCATAAACTTCTTCAACATTGAAATGTTGATACCAGATGGATCGTTACTAACTCTAATGGTAGATTTAGTACAACTACATTGTCAATCCTCTTAGATATCTTGTAAGGTTCAATATATACCAGGGAATAAGGTTCTCCTTCTTGCCAAACCTCATAATATCCTTTAGGGGTGAAACTGTCAAGTAAACCTAATCATCTACCTCAAACTCTAAGTCTCTTCTCCTAACATCGATATAGGATTTTTGAAGACTTTGCATTGTTATCAACCATTATTGAATAGTATTTACCTTCACCATAGCTTGATGAACCAAATAAAGTCCTATTAATCCTACTTCAGCAACCTTAAACAATAAAATAGGAGATCTGTATCGTCTCCCATAAAGAGCCTCATAAGGAGACATTTGGATGTTAGAGTGGTAATTGTTATTGTGAACAAACTCAATGAGAGGAAAGTGATCATCACAATTACCCTTTAAGTCAATTCTGCATGCCCTGAAAATACTTGACCATCAGTTTGAAGATGAAAATGAGTACTCAAATTTACCTTCGAATCCCAACCTTTATGGGAAGACTTCTAAAAATTATGTGGTAAATTGCGCATCTCTATCTGAAATAATGGGCACTAGAACTTTGTGAAGTCTGACTACCTATTGAATATATAACAAGTCATAATCCTCTGCTGAAAAAATAGGCTTTACCATCAAGAAATGGACTGATTTAGTCATTCGATCTACTATCACCTAAATTGAATTATGTTGCCTGCGATATCATGGTAAACAAGTAATGAAATCCATATTGATCATTTAACAAATCCATTCTAGAATTTCTATGTTCTAAGATATACCATTGTGCCTCTGGTGCTCTACCTTGACTTGTTAAAATTCGAGCACTTATCAAAGAACTCTAAAATATGCCCCTTCAAAATCCATCAGTTTCTTCTTATGAACATTTGCCTTTAATTTAAGAAAAATAGGGTCTTGATATTGTTTCTCTTTCACTTCAACCACTAATGATAATTCATACATGTTCATCATCACTACACTTTCATTGGAATCCATTAACCAGACTTCTAATTTTGAAAAATTATGCACATCTTTTGCTAACTCTTTTATGTCTTCTTCAACGTGGGAAGTACTATACAAGGATAACCTTCCCAAATCATAGGCAACAACTTTAGCCTTGCCTGGGTGATAGAGAATGCTTATGTTATAATCTTTCAGTAACTCCAACCACCTCATTTGTCTAAGATGAAGCTCTTTTGGACTGAACGCATAATGAATACTTTTTTGATCAGTGAACACATCAACATAACTTCTAATATCAGTTGGAGATGTGGGTCTAGGTGAATTCTGCATTGCCTCAAACTTTTGAGTGTCAACTTGAATCCCACCACCAGAACCTATGTGGCCTAAGAATGCAATAGACTCAAGCCAAAACTAACAATTGGAAATTTTGGCTTACAACTTTCTATCACGAAGATTTTGGAGAACTACTATGGAAATGACTAGCATGATCCTTTTTATTCCTCGAATAAATTATAATGTCATCGATAAACATGATAACAGGCATATCTAGATATAATTTAAGCACTCTATTTATAAGGTCCATGAGCGTTGAGGGAGAATTAGTCAAAACAAAAGACATGGTTTGAAATTCATAATGACCATAACAGGTCCTAAATATTTTCTTAGGGATGACACTTTCTCTTAATCTTAACTCATGATAGCCAGATCTAATGTCTGCCTTAGAAAAGCAAATGTAACCTTGAAGTTGATCAAAATGGTCATCATCTCTCAAAAAGGGATACTTATTTTTATACTAACCTTGTTCAACTGACAATAATCTATACACATATTGAAGAGAACCATATTATTTCCTCACAAATAATACTCGATCGCCCCAAGTTGAGACATTTGGTAAAATAAAACATTTATCAAGAAAGTCCTTCAACTAATTTTGTAACTTTTTCAACTTTAGTAAAACCATTGTATATGGCGGAACAGAGATAGGTTGGTATCTGAAAGAATATCTATATCCAAGTCTAAATCTATATAAGCAGGAGTTCGAAGAAGATCTTCTGCAAAGACCTCTGGGAACTCACTCACAATTGGAACTAACTAAATATGTGGCGCCTCAACACTAGAATCATTAATAAAACTAAGTGATAGATGCAACCCTTGGAAATTAATTTTCTCACCTAAAGGATGAAATAAAATAACCCTTAGGCACTACTGAACTTCTCTTCCACTCTATAACTGGCTCATTTGGAAAGTGGAACTTAACTACCCAAGTTCAACAATCAATTGAGGCAAACAGTCATGAAGTCAGTCCATACCTAGAATAACATAAAAACCTACCATGTCTAACTCGACTAAGTGAGTCTTGGAGTCCTTGTAATTGACAAAAATGTCACAATCACGATAAACTCTCTTAGCTAGAATAGACACACCAAAAGGTGTGAAAACATTGAAGGGATCAAGAAGTTGTTTGGGAATGATATCAAACCTCGTACCTATAAATGGAGTGTCAAAATATATACTCTCACCTAGATCTAAAAATATATATACATTAAAATTAAAGACTTCAATAATACCAATGAAAACATCTGGTGAGTTCTCTTTCTCTTGGAGTGTGGTGATAGTATACAGAAGGTTTTCTCCTCCGCCTATCCCTGAAGTAGCCCTCTAGTTGTAATTCTGCCTGGCAGAGCCAGTGAAGAAGATTGGGCTCTATTACCCTCATTGTCATTACCCTGTTGTTATTTGGACACTCTTCTATGAAATTACCATTATGAACACACTTTAAGCAACTAGTGGATTCCATAAAGACACACCCCTTGGTGGTTCCTACAACACTTAGCACATGTAGGAGTCCCATTACCTCCTAATGTCATACTACCTTGAGACTGTGTTGTTCTAGCTCTAAAAATCTGACAGTTTTAATTCTTGAACTCACCTCTAATTCTTGGTGCATGTGCACTAGAAGATGATGAAGCAGATACTTTTGACTTTTGTTGAAAAGAATATCGATTTGCATTACTCTTCTGCTTCCCAAACTCATTTCCTGTTGTCTTAGCCTTTTTTTTCGTAACTCTTCTCATCCCTTAACATATACCCGTCAACATGTTGCAGTTTGATTATAATTCTTGTTATGTCCATTTCCCCTATAAACATCGCAACCTTACCCTCTTTTCTCGATAGAAGATACAAACCAAAAACAAAAAAACTCATCCTACTCGTCATATCATTAACAATCTCCGGAGCATAACGGAAAATTTGGGTTAACTTGAGGTTGTACTCATGTACACTCATGGATTCCTACTTAAAAGTGAGGACTTACCTTACATTGTCCTCTCTTAGATCACAAGGAAAGAAATTCCATATGAAGGTCTCTTCGAACACAACCCAGCTCAAATTGGGGCAACCTCCTCTATACTCTTTTAACATTGATAGTGCGACACCCTAGAAGCACCCTTCAGTTGGTATGTAGATAGTTCTACTCGCTCAGCACCTCAAATACTTACTGTAACTTTTTCACAAACATTTATAAATCCTCAATGACACTTGAATAGGTGAAGTTTGGAGGATCCATCCTTAAGAACTCACGGATCCTGGATGTACTTGCTGCATCCTGTTGATTCCCTTATTGTTGGCTAGTTTGGTTAGTCACAACCTTACTCAACATCTGAATGGCATCCCAGAATTCAACATTAGTAACCACTCATTAGGGTTGCACTTCTTGTGCATTAGGTTTCCCTTGATAATCAACAATCCTCCTAGCATGATTACCATAGACGACTCTTCATAGAGGCATGATCTGAAAATTAAGCACAAGCACAAATTAGAGAGAAACTTTATAGAGTTAAACTCTATTGCTCGAAAGAGTATGAATAGTTCCTAAATGTCATAACCTCATAATTATAGATGTGTCACACTTCACTCTGATAACTAGGACTCTACATACACGACTTGACAGACACCCTAGGAATCGTGAACTCTATGATTTGATATCACATTTCTCACGCCCCAAGCCTACACCCTGGACGTGTCCGACACTTCGGAACTATAGCTGGTCCTAAACAAACCTTTGCCCTTGCTTAACTCTCAAACATACTTAACTTAGAATTATCTCAGAATATAAACTCAAATAATAAACTCAAAATATAATGGAATATTCAAATATCCATAAAAGGCAACTCAAGTCTAGAATATTAACTTATGAAAAACAAAAATGACTCATGAACTACTGCATATCTATCATGAAGCCTCTACTAACTGATATGGACGTTAGGATAAGACCCACAACATCTTAATAACAAAACTGAAATGATAAAACATAAGATGGATCCTTAGGAAGCAAGGGGACTCACCAAACAAATATGGATTCTTGTATGGATCAATAAAACGTTGGTTGATTGATACACTCAAATTACACCTCTTCAAAGAAGTATAAGCGGTCGTACAAAGTAAAGAACCCAAATATAAGGTTGAGATCGACCCCACGAGGAAAATGACTTAGACTTAACTTCAATGTACAATTACTTCTATTTAGTAAAGTTATTTCCAAAAAAAAATGTAATTAAAGGGGGGGGGGGTGAAACAAACTTCTTTAATATCTCTAAGTAAAACAAGTAACTAGAGTAAAGATTTAGTTTTGATCAAGTTGTGAGAGAAACTAGGGTGTATGTGTTCCACATAGGTTCATAATGTCGTATTCCTAGCAATAACAATTCTTCCCTAGTGTTTTGCATGCAATGTGATAAGTTAGGTATCTCTAAATCCTTGGTCTGGAATTTAGAGAATATCACCCCATACCTTGGTCCAGCTACGTGTGTGTAAGATACTAACCCTTACCTTTACTTCATATTCAGCATCATATTCATGTATGACTTAGTTATTACTTTGCACTAATAGAGACTAACCTATTTTATATTATCCCACTAAATCTATGTTAATAATTCTTTTCTTATTAACTAACTCCTTGGTCCGGCAAGTAGCAACAAGGCGAGTTCTAACGCATGCACTCGTTAAAAAAACTTCTAAATGACAATAATTATCAATACATGCAATAACCTATTTGATAATTCTTATTAATATAGCTTTAATTTGTTACTTACCCATGGTTCGTACAACCCTAATTTTGGATTTAGTTAACCATGCATATAAGAACATAATTCATAGTTGTTAAACAGTAAAACATGAACTTACTTTGACAATTCGAAGAAAATCCAAAAATCCGCTTGAAATAACATGATAAACTTGAAAAACCTAATTTGGAAATTAAATTAATGCTAAAGTTATAGCACCCAATCTCCAGTCACAAACTATTATCAATAAGAATAAAGTCTAATCCCAAGAATGATGTTTTAGAACCTATTTATAGAAAACATTGTTTTAAATTAAAAGTAATTAAAATAAGAAAAAGTTGCCAAAAAATGCGACTGTAATTGATGACCCCCAGAGACAGACCGTTGATGAAATACTGCCTCTGTCAGTAAAGACTTAGAATCATTTTTCATTTTTTTGATGGCACCATCTCTGAATCAATCGACGGACTAGCTGCACGGTCTTTCAATACATCTACAGTTCGTCGATGCCTTCTGTTGCTCCATTCTTAGAATTTCTCCAACTTTGGGTACTAGGATTATCTATGATCTCATCGATAATACAATAGGACGGTCCGTCAATCCTCTCCGTGGTCCCACACTTGGTCTATTTTCACTGAGTTTCTCTGATTTCCTGAACTTCAAAATCGACGGTCACCATCTACAATCCGTTGATGGAACGACGGACCATCAATGGCCTTCGTGGGTCGCTTCTACACTATATTTTAGCTGCCTTTTGCATTTTATTTCTGGATATCTTTCTTGCAAAAAAAACATAAAAACATATTAAAACTACTACGAAAAAGGCTCTGGACACACACAACCCTTAAAGAAAAAGCATTGGAAACACCATGAAACCAGGGTACATCAACACCCTCAACATAAATTTGTTGTTTGTCCTCAAGAGACGCATTATGAAACGAAAACAACACTTTTTACAAAAGTATACTCTTCTAAGCTTTCGCAATCACATGGATTTCAATCTCGACTTTTTCTTTGCTTTAGTGCATGGTTGCGCTCTTAGATTTGACAAGATAACTCATGTGGTTCAGACCATGACACAAACTCACCACGCATCGATACCTCTACTTATTTCGCCTCTCACCAAGGTACCAACTTTCTGACATTACAACCGGTGACCACACATAAAAAAATCCTTCTTTTTCGCACGATGATTTTAACTTTGGGTACAAGGATTTATATTCAACACTCTCACTCATAAACTAGTTCATACATAGCTAGTACTTGTCGCCATAGGCTTGCCCTTATTTTCACCACTTAAGTTCACAACATTACACTTTTAAAATCACGATAGGACTTTCTTGACTTGTAACGTATGTTCAAGGTAAAGTGTGGTACATATGGGTACATTTAATGGTTTTTTGCCCTCCTTGATAGTACGACCAATCTTCCTACCTCTTTCATTATCTTTTATGCCCTACTTTTCTCCTCTATTCATCTTTGTCTTGCTTTTCCCTTTCCTTTTTGTGAATATGAATCTTTCCTCTTTTGTTCACTTTTTTTCTTTTTTATCTCTACTTTTTCCATTTCAACTCATTCCTTCATATTTGTTTCAATTGATAATTTTACTGAGTCACATCTTTTGCTCACTTACTCTTTTCTTTTCCATATGAAACTCTTTTTAAACAAAATTTTGGGTAATCGCTTATAATAGCTACCCTCAACTTATGGATTTGCCATGATTCAATGTACATATTAACCAAGATTTATTCAGGGCCAAGACCAGGTAAATTTTTGTAGTACCCATCCTCAACTTTGTTTTTTGGCCTATGTCGAGGTGCACCTGTCCAAAAAGGGACCAGGGCTAACACATTAAACCCAGGGAAGGTGAGTTGGTCAAGAAACGAACGGCCTATTATAGGCTCAACATATTTGAATATAAAAGCGATAAAACTTTCATTTGGTTCACTTCACTCTAGGCTGGATGTTTGCTAATTCAGAAAACGACATATTTTCCTAGTCGTCTAACACAAATTCCTTTTTTTGCAGGACCAACCAGGCAATTTCTACCTTGGTACCAATAGTTGAACAGTATTATTCCTCACACTCTCTTGACACTTTATTTCCCTATCAGATTGTCAGATTTCATAGTTTAGGTGTTAGTTTGAGGTTGATGCAATGGGTGCCTATCTATGTCATTATTAGAGCCAACACATTCAACTGATTTCACCTATTCATGCAAGCATTTTATTAGAATGAGATATCACTCATACTTATCCACCATGCTTCATTTCTTGCTTTTATACTTTGCACAAGTTACAATATGCCGGTTCAACAGTAAAGTAATCAGTCTCATGGGGCAAAATAACACAAGCAAGAAAACCCCAAAGAGAGGATCGTGAGTTGGCTCATACCTCACCCTCAAAGTCACTTTCCATTTACCGCACCCCTAAAAAAATAGCATGCAATTGTTCCCATTCCATAATAATATAAAGACAGCGTGGTAGGTGAAACAAACCTGAGGCGCATAGTATCGATGATCAACAAGTAGGCGGATCCGATTGCCCGTAACCCACAACATTAATTTTAGGGACACCCTCTGTGTTGCCCACAAGAATCTATGCACCATCAGTGGTGCTCCTCTCACTGGTCTCTGGTCTGGAACTAGATGCCCGAACAACAATCTCTCGAGCCCGCATCAGAAGGGTCTCTTCGAGGAAAAATGAAGGAATGGGGTGAAATGAGGGGTTGGGGGGTTTAAACTGTCTGATTTTTAAAAAGACTCCAGCCGGGTCGGTCGGGTACGACTCATTAATCACGGGATGATTCCCCGATGACGGTCCGTCGCAGTTGTGACTACCCGTCGTTTGTTCTGTCGTAAGTGCCCTAGTTTGAAAATAAACCAAAGACGTACCTGGTACGACGGGGTCATATGAAGGTCCGTCGTAGGCGCAACGGTCCGTCGATGTGTCCGTCAGTGACTGCTGCACAGTAATTTTCTGCAGAATTTCCTGGCGATGTGCTTGTAAATTTAAAAACCCATTAGTAGAAAAATGCTACCATTACTAAAAAGACAATAAGTATTGGGTTGTCTCCCAACAAGCGCCTGATTTAATGTCGCGGCACTACTGGGGACACTTGATTACTCAGACTTCATCAAGATGGTATGCCTCTATCACTTCATTCCCCGATGCTTTATGCCCAAAATAGAGTTTTATTCTATCTCTATTCATCTTAAACCGCACTCCCTCCTTGGCTTTTAACTCAACTGCTCCATGAGGTAATGCTTGGGTAATCAAGTAAGGGCCAGTCCATTTGGACTTGAGCTTGCCCGGAAGACAAGGTGACCCAGAACTGTCTACAAGCACCAAATTCCCAACCATAAACTCTTGTTTTGCATTTTTTTTGTTCATTCTCCTTCTTCATATTTTCTTTGTGGGATATGGCAGATACCGATTGGAGCTCACTACTTTGACTCATGGTCCTACAAATATTGAAGGTCGCTTCTTCATTGTTCAACCAAAATTTCATATGCCCCTTCTCCATATCAACTAAGGCTCTACCTGTAGCAAGGAATGGCTTCCCAAGAATAATAGGAACTTCAAAATCGCTCTCACAATCAAGAATAACAAAATCAGCCAGAAAGATGAATGACTCCACTTTTACTAGCACATCATGGAGTATCCCTATAGGCCATTTCAATGTCTGATCAGCCATCAGTAGCCGCATCGCAGTGGGTTTTGGATCCCCCAAACCCAGCTTCTTGTAAATTGAGAGGGGCATGAGACTTATGCTTGCCCCCAGATCACATAATGCTTTCGTAAAATGTAATGACCCAACTATACAAGGAATAGTGAACGCATCCAGATCTTTTTTCTTTTGTACGAGGGATCTTGTAGAAATAGCACTACAATGCTGCAGTCTATCATCATCCTCAAATGTGACCGATCTTTTCTTGGTGACCAGATGTTTCATAAATTTGGCATAACCGGGCATTTGTTCTAGAGCTTCAACCAAAGGGACATTGATAGAAAGCTGCTTCAACATTGTTATGAAACGCCGGTATTTACCATCCTCGGTCTTTTTCACTAATCCCTGAGGGAAAGGTGGTGGTGGCTTAGGCATGGGAATTACCTTCATAGGAACTTCTGCATCTTTTCCATTACTTTCCTCTGCTTCACCACTACCCTTTACCACATTATCATTATCCTTTCTCACATTTTCCTCAGTAGACAGCATAGGTAGGTCAATGGTTTGCTTACCACCCCGAGTATTCCATACAGTGCGCATCATTCTTTAGATTTTGGATAGTGTTGCTAGGAAGAGTACCTGGTTGCCTTGTGTTCACTGTCGCAGATAATTGGGCCATTTGCAACTCGATCTGCTTAATCAAAATTTCATGTGTATCAACTTTTTGCCCAATACTAGCTAAATCACTCCTTAACTCTTTAATGTGCTCATCAATAGCATCGAACCTCCTCATCATTTTGTGCAACATATGCTCAACTCGCTCCATACTATCTCCACCATCCCTAAGAGTAATTTCACGATTCTGAGGAGGGACATAGGTCCTAGTCGTGTCGTTTCTATTAGCATAGTTACCCCTGTTAAAGTTGTTGTCGCGGTTGTAGTTTCCATCTCAGACATAATGACCCTCACAGTTGTAGTTACCATAGTTTCGACCTTGGTTTCATTGACCTTGCCACCAATTATCCTGATTTGAGCCTTGGGCGCTTGGTCGGAAACCCCCCGTCTGCTCATTTACTGCATAAGTGTCCTCCGTATAATAGCATTCATCATTAGGAGGTGGTTGTTTAGCCAAGTAGTTGACTACATTTATCTTTTCTGCACCCCCAGTGACATGTTTTAGAATAACCCAAGCTCAGTTCTCATCTGAGCCATTTTTTCACGAATCTCATCTGTGGCTGGGTTGTGAGTGGACTGCACTGCGAAGGTGTTTCTCCCTGTATCAGACTTCCTAGTAGTCAAAGCTTTGTTATTACGGGAGATTTTCTCTAATTTTTCAGCAATCTCAGCATAAGGACACTCCCCATAAGATCCACCTGCTATAGTGTCCAACACTTCTCAAGAATTAGGTGAATGTATCCCAAGAACTACTAACAGACTCTCCTGGTAGTGCCACAAAGTTGTTCACTCTGTCTTTGTGGTTTAGTTTCTTGGAGAACGGATAGTAGCGTGCTAAGAAAACATCCCTTAGTTGGTTCCAAGTGAAGATTGAGTTGTATGGGAGCTCAGTGAACCACATAGCAGCCTCTCCTGTCAGTAAGAGAGAAAACACTGTGAGACCTATTACATCCAAATCGAAATCAGGCCTCTCTACACAACTTTTACACACTGCCCTTACCTTAGCTATATGGGCATGTGGATCCTCAGAAGGTAGCCCTGAAAAAAAACCTCTGGCAGTGAGCATTTGAATCAGGCTACTAGTTACCACAAAAGTGTGGCCTGTGGGTAGAGGAGGCAAAACCAGTGGCCCATCCGAATCTGTTATGTTATCATAGCCTCTGTAGTATGCTTAGGGCCGTGGAACGGGATTTTGTCCCCTCTGTTGGTGTTCACCCGGAGCATCGGGTAACATCTAACGATGAACATCAACTGGAGCTGGGATGTTCTGGTTCGGATCATCATCATTTATTCCCAAGTTTCGATTCATATTGAGCAGTGTACGCTCTAACTCGTGATCGTAGGGAAACAAGGGTTCTCTTCCTTTCTGTGTATTTGGTATACAAGGAGGATAGTTCTAAAAAAAATCAAAAACAACAAAATAAAGTAAAATCAAGAAAATATCAACTAAACTAGAGTAATAGGTTTAAGTTAATCTAAAAGCTATAGTCCCCAACAGCGGCGCCAAAATTTGATACGCTCAAACCTACTTCTCAAATAAGAAGGAAAGCGGTCGTGTCAAGTAAATAACCCAACTTAGTGAGATTGGGATCGTTCCCACGAGGAAAATAGTCTAGACATAAATTCAACCTTTTATTACTATTGTTTGGTAAATGACTTCCTTGGAAAGTAAAAAAAATAAAAGGGGGGTTTCTATTTCTAAATGAATAAAAATAACTAACGAAATTGAAAGAGACACTTAACAACTTTGAATGTTGGAGTTTGATTAATTAATCAAAGTAACTAGGGTTTACGTGTTCCCCACTGGTTCATAACTTGATAATTCTAACTATAACAATTCTTTCCTAGTATCTTGCATGCAAAGTGACAAGTTATGTATTTCTAAATCCATGGTCCGGCATCTAGAAAATCTAACTCCGCACCTTGGTCCGGCTACGTGTGTTGCTTTCCTAACCATTATCTTTACCTCATATTAAGCATCGTATTCGATATTTGACTAACTTATTACCTCGTACCAATCAATACTAGCCTTTTAGATAGTATACACTAAATCTATTTTAATAATTATTTTCCTATTATCTACCTCCTTGGTCCGGCAAGTAGCATTAAGGCTAGTTCTAACGTTGGCCATCCGTTAAAAAGATTTCTAAGCGAAAGTATTATTAATACATGCAAGACACTATTCTAGAATTGTTATTTTAGTTAGGTTTTATCTCATTATTTGCCTATGGTTCCCACAACCCTAGTTATGGAGTTTAGTTACTCATATTCATAATCACAATATTCAAATATATTAAATAAGAATTCATGTACTTACTTCAATGAGAAAGAGTAAAATCCGAAAGTTTGCTTGATTAATCACCAATAATCACTTGCAAGAATCTCAAAGTAATCAATAATCTCACAAAAAGTCTAATGATTATCCAAAGTCTAACACTAATACACAGAGTCTAATAATATGATGTCTATCAATCCAGAGTCTAACATCAAAAATGAGGTTTTTCAAACTATTTATAAAAATAAAAACCTAATTAAACAAGGACATTTTCTGGAATTCTACCAAAACGCGACTGGGTCGACGAACCACGCAACGGATTGTCATGGTCACGACGGACCTTCATGGACTCCATCGTCCCATAATTATGCAATTTCTTCTGCTGCTCTGTTCATTACCCTCGATGGCCAGTATGACGTACCGTCATAGGCACAACGGTCCGTCGAGGGTCTTCGTTCCAAAACACTTCAACTCTTGAAATCAGGGTACTGGGATTACTTCTCTGAACTTCATGACGAACATGCAGGACGGACTGTCATAGACACAACGGACCGTCACAAGCTGCGTAACCCCACACTTGGTCAGAATTCCCCATCTTCCTTCAGTAGCTGCACTACGCTACAACCTATGGACTGTCACAAGCACGACGGACCGTCAAAAGCTCTGTAGGTGGTCTCTTCTAAATTTCATCGCTCAAAATCTCTGCATTCATCTTTGGACAGATTTCCTGCAAAACAAAGAGAAACATATATAAAAATTAGCACGAAAAGTCTTTTGGACACACTAAACTTAAGGAAAAAGTATTAATAATACCGTGAAACTACCGTATATCAAGGATATGGCTAGAACTACTCAAAGATTATGATATGAGTGTCTATTATCACACGCGTAAGACCAATATGGTGGCTGATACATTGAGTCGATTGAGCATGGGAAGCATGTCTCATATTGATGAAGAGAAGAACGAGCTGGTTAAAGAGGTACAACAATTGGCTAGATTGGGTGTACGGCTGGCAGCTGCAACAAGTGGGGGTATTTTGGTTCACTCAAGCTCCAAATCCTCATTTGTTGTAGATGTAAAAGCCAATTAGCATCTCGAACTAGTACTTATAGAGTTGAAAGACTCAGTATTGAGTAAGTTGAATGAATCGTTTTTCCTAGGAGGTCATAGTGTACTCAGGTACCAAAACAGGTTATGTGTGCCTAATATTGATAATTTGAGGACTAATATTTTGGAAGAATCTCATGATTCCAGGTATTCCATTCCTCAAGGTGACATCAAGATGTACGATGACCTTAAAGAGGTCTATTGGTGGGAAGGCATGAAGAGAGATATCTCAAAATACGTGGAGGAGTGTTCGAAGTGCTAATAGGTTAAGGTAGAAAACCTTAATCCTGGGGTATCACTCGGAAAATTGAGATTCCAAAATGAAATTGGGAGGCTATCAATATTGATTTTGTGGTTGGTAGGTTATTATTGACAGAATGACCAAGTCCACTCAATTCATACCTGTGAAGTGTATTTAAAAAGCAGAAGATTATGCCAAGCTTTATATTGATGAGATAGTGAGATCGAACGGGATTCCTCTTTCTATCATCTCGAATAGGAAGCCTAGTTTACTTCTCCTTTTTCGAGATTTTTCCAATAAGGCTTGGGTACACAGTTAAAGATTAGTACTGCTTTTCATCCGTACACGGATGTACAAGCAGAGCGTACTAACCAGACCCTTGAAGACATGTTGAGAGCTTGTGTTATTGACTTTTAAAGGGAGTTGGGATGATCACTTGCCGCTGATATAGTTCTCTTACAATAATTGCTACCATTCCAGTATTGGGATGGCACCTTTTGAAGCACTATATGGCCGAAGATATAGGTCTCCTGTTGGCTGGTTTGAAGTAGGAGAATCTGCCATCTTTGGCCCTGAGAACGTACATGATGCTATGTAGAAGGTGAGAATAATCATATATATATTTGCTACTGCTTACAGTGGTCAAAAATCCTATGCAGACAACATAAAGAGAGCTCTAGAGTTTGAGGTAGGTGATCAAGTCTACTTAAAGATATCACCTATGAAAGGCGTGATGAGGTTTGGTAAGAAAGGTAAGTTGAGTCCGAGGTATATATGTCCTTATGAGGTCTTGCAGCTAGTAGGAAATGTGGCCTGCGAATTGAATTTACCTTAAGAATTAGCTTCTGTCCATCCAGTGTTTCACGTTTCAATGCTCAAGAAGTGTCTAGGAGATCCAACATCCATTCTTCCTATTGAGGGGTTAGGAGTTGATCTGAATCTTTCCTATGAAGAGGTTCAATTGCAATTCTAGATCGTCAAGTGAAGTGACTGAGGTACAAGGAGGTTTCCACCGTGAAAGTCCTATGGAGGAACCACCTTGTTGAGGGAGCAACATGGGAGGCCGAGGGTGATATGAGATCCTGCTATCCTCATTTGTTGAGTTACTAAGGTTAGATATTCTATTCCTAAAGTCTGCATTTAGTGTAAGAAACTATAAGTTCTAAGTGTTGTAGTCAACTTTTTATGATAGGTCACTAATCATATGTGTTATAATGTCATTATATGAGTTAAAATGAAGTTATGTTTACAATTTATGTTGTTGTTTTTGTGTAGCATAGGCATCTTTTCTGTGTTGAATATTTGTGGAGTGCATTCAGATAAGTGTGATTGAGAAGGAAATTCCTCAATCTCAAATATGAAGCTTTAGATAAGCTTAAATAGTATACATCATCCGAATAAGTGTGAATCAAATATTCACAAAGGAGAAACGTTTAAGTATGATGGAATAACTTTCGAAAATCACCTTCTTTGTTAAATGATGAATAGTGTCATTCAGGGATCTATGTTCCTAAGGGTGGATATTTTAAGAATCCGGAAACGACTATGCTATGTAAGACCTATACGCACCTAGAATGCGTAGGTTAGACAATTCACACGCCGTGATGTGCGTTGAACCGGACCCCTGGACCTATGCACAAGACAAGCCAACCAACTTGGTGAGTTGGTTGAGCTAGGCAGGGTTGGTTTCAGCAATGATAGGGCCCCAAACACTAGAGAGTTAGTCCTAGGTCTTAAGCGTTCTAGGGGTAAAGAGGTCATTTCGGGGCTAGGGGTAGTACGGTAATTACCCTTGGATGATATTTAATTAATTAAATAATGTTTTAAATTAGTCAAAATGGGTCAAAGATCGGTGGTCAAACCCGAGTTTTTCTGGACCTCCACACTCGGATTCAAGCCGAGTTGGAGGCACAAAATGGGGCGATTTAAATTAGACAAAAATCAGGCGGGGCATTATAGTAACTTAATATGAAGATTATAATCTGATTTTATCATCTAAATTATGCTGAATAAGTCAACAAAAACTCCTCAAGCATGAGGCGCACGACTCCCCCTAGGAGTGTACTTCATATACACTCTTAATTCTTTATATACTCCTAAAACTATTTTTCAGCTTTACCATAAAATTCAAAAACTAAAAAAAAAAAAAGTAACTAACTGTTCTAAGGATTTCTCGGCTGCATCCATCAAGAAACAAAAAGAAAAATTCATACGCCTAAGTATTTTACGAAATAACGTAAAGAACCTCACTTGGGAACAAGAATCAAAGCTCATAAGAAATGTTTGTGTGTAGGTTAGGACGTGTGCTTGTGGCTGGTTGTCAAGGCTGAAAAAGGTATGGATTTTCATCTCTCTTTGTCCCTTGCCCTAGATTCCCCTAAGGCTCAGCTCAATTCCAATCTAAAAACTAAGGTTGTCCACGTTGCATGCCTCTATCATTAGATCTTATGAACGATTTATGCATGCGTTGGCACGAATTTTGGTAGATGATTTTAGGAATGATTGTGATTGTGTGCAATGTGTGTTCTTGGACTGTTTATGATTTTGTATTTACGTCTGAATGTTGAATGTCATATGTGCAGAATGCATGTTGTTTCTTTGCAATTGTGTTGTTACGGTTTACTTGAAGGAATTGTGAATTATGTGCTTATGTGAAGTTGTGTATTTAACATGCAAAAATAAACCTTTATGTTCATGAACAATTAAATGAAAGTAAATTCCTTAAGGAGTTTGTTAAAAATACATGTAAAACTCAAATTGAATTAAAGGCATATATTAATTAAGTATAGTTTTAGCTAATCACTAGTAAAAATGAAGAGAAATAGATGCTTCCATTGAGGGAGAAACTCGAGACCTTAAGGTCCTAACACTAATATAACAAGCCTTAAATCAAAAGAAATAAAATAGTGTGAGAAAGGGGATTTGAACCCGGCTACTCAGCCAAGGGTGTGAGACACATAAATCTCACACCAAAATAAAATAATAAAATTGAGGCTACTGTAATTCGATCCCGGATTCTCTTGGCCGAATATATGAAGATACCTAAACCTCTAAAAAATCAAAAATAAAATGTGGCCAAAGGGATTCGAACACGGGTTCTCTTGGCAGAAACTGTGAGGATCATAAGTCTTACACATAATGAAATAAAATGCAGCCACTAAGGATCGAACCTGGGTACCCTTGGCCGAATATACAAGATGCCTAAGTCTTCCACAATATACAATTATATGATCACGAAACTCTTTACTAGATATGAGTAACCGAAAAGGGGTACTACCATGAGTGTAAAGTACAATAAAGGCCATGAGCATGGCATATGATGTAAGTTAAGGGCAAGATATAAAAAATGAACATTCACGTAATGAGCTGAGTAATTATGTTAAACTATGATGCAAATGAAAATGATGAAAACATGATAAGAGTCTTAGATGAATTGTGAGACAAGTCTCAAGCAAGCCTAAGTAAAGGTCACTAAAAGTACTCACCTAAGAGAGTGTGCAATATAAAGAGACAAGCCTCAGTCACATTCTAAATGTAAGTGTAAGGACTATTTACACTTATATGTAAAAAAGGGATGAGAAATTATCTAATGATGTATGACTACCTCATGCTAAGAATCAAGCTACGATGATGTATGAGTTTAATATAAATAAAAATATTAAACTAAGCACCGATAGGCTAGCTATGAGTAGTGATTCCTTCTTTTGGGAAGGGCGGAGGGTTCACATAAATCTCATGAGATGAGACTGTCTACCAAGGTGGGTATGGGTCTCTCTAAATCTCCTAGTCTTTTAACTATGTTGCCACCAAAGGGAACTAGCTTTGTTCGAACCCCTAAAGCTAGCATGTTTTTGGTTTCACTTTGGGCAGTGACTCCACCTCTTTTTGGTTTGGCGTAGACACTGTATTTCATGATGCTCACATGATATATGTCGGTTAAGGTTGAAGTTTCTCAAATTATTAAAGATAATGAAATGAACGATATCGAAGGTGTTTGTGCAAGACAATCAAGAGGTGAAACTGGATTCAAATTATGACATTAGGTCATTCTTGGTCATTGCACTTTATTATCCCGATGAGAGTCTTAAACTTCATCCTAGGTATAACTGGTGTTTAAATCAGCCTATTAATGAATGAAATGAATAATGTAGAGTACGAATGAATGAAGCAGACCCTGTGTTTGCTAAAGGAGGCCCTCGGGTTGAGGTCCCATATGTTTGGCCCTCACTTGAGATGTCTTAATACTATATCCATAAATCCAAGGTCTCGTGGATATGAAATGTATAATATATGAAACATTAAATGTATCTTATGTGAACCGCTATGTGTATGATGTGTGACATATTCATGGTATGACCTTCCTACTACGAATTAGGAAAGTCAAAAGACTTGACCTCGTAAGGAAGCATGTTGATTAGGAAGAGTCTGTATTGTTCATGCATTACCGTTATGTGTGTTTTATCGGAAAATATTTCGAAAGGGAGTTTGTTTTATTTCAAAGGTAATTTCGATTTTTAGGAGTCGCCACTTAATTTTTTAAGAAAAATCAAGAAAACTATTTTCCAAACAACTTAAAACAGAAAAATTGTTTTGGAAGTATTAAAGGGTTTGGGATTCTTATTAGCGTCTTAGAAAGGTTTTCGAAAAAAAAGCATCTAAGACGTTCCGCTAACTTACGGTTTTCTGGCGATTAACTATTTGACTATGTTATTTTAACTTTTGCGAATCTTTTGTTATTTTGAATTTATTAGGAAATTCCTTATGTTAATTTACAAGTTTTTGAAACATTCATTGTTTATTTTATAATTCGTGATTCTGTTTCGAAATAAAACTTTCTTAAGGTTCCTATCTAAATAAACTTTACCAACTTTCTCAACTTTCATTGTTTTAAAATTTAATTTTAGTTTTAACTTTTGATAAAATAGAAAGGCGCTTCGAAGGGTTTAGGGTTATTCTAACCCTAATATAACGGCAATTAAGCGGACATATAAACGAGTAGCAAGTAAAGAGAGAGAGAGAGAGAGAGAGAGAGATTTGGGTCCAACTTCGGTTCTGTTCTCCTTGACAGAGTGTTAGACCCACCTGCTTTTGGGTTTCAGCCCATTTGGCACCTGTCCTAATCTTAACATACAAAACAAAATATAAGAAAGTAAAACGACAAGGGCTTATGCCCTTTACAAAATAAAAATACAAAATAAAATAAAAGAAAATAGAAAATATATATATATAAAAAAAGGTCTTCCAATCTCTCTTCTTCCAACCCCTTTCATTTCTTTAATCCTTTTACGTGATCCTTGGCTTTGACGGGTTGACTCGATGGAAAGAATTTCCGAGCCTTTATGGCTCTCCCTAATGCATGGATGAAAGCGGAGTCCCAAATGTACTCGAAAGGGAGTTTTCACATGCCACAAAACAAATGAAATGAGAATTGACATCTCAACAAATAACTAGAACGAATGAAATTCACAAACACAAATAAGGACTTCTTAACATGTAATACTAGCAAATATTCATAGGAATAGCAAAAACCATTATCCTAACAACTTTAATGGCGCTTAAGGCTATATAAATCATTTCAACCTAAAAGATACCATGTAACAATAAACAAACTGTGCTGCGAATCTAAACATAGAGAAACCCTTTGCACGAAAATTATTGATAACTCTCAAGTCGCGTTTAAAGAACAAACATGGCAAGAAACAAGCAACAAAATACTATTAAAATTCACCATGCGGTTAAATACCAACTAATCATTTGTGCTTCAACCATTTTTGAACACCCCTCACTTGACTTTGAAGGGATTACACCATGTGAAGCAACACACAATCATTTGAAACTAAACTAAAGTTGTTCCTAAAGAAGCAGCTACATCAGACAAACAAAATTGCTCGCATTGCAATCTTAACATCAGGCAAACCAACTATCAATGCCACTACAAGAGGGGCACGACCCCTTACACTGTAGATTTAGCGAAGATTTTGATAACGGACGCTGGCTCATATTTCAAACTAAACAAAAGAAGCAGTGGTTTAACTTTGAAGATAAAACGAAAAGAAAACAGAGAAAAAGAAGTAACAAGACCATTCCAAATGCCAAAGAAGCAGACTATATGATCTGAGTAAACACCTTATACTACCTACCAGTTCAACCTAGACTAAATGCATAAAACGAGTGAGACAGCAAAAAAAAATGAGCTAAAGATGAGGTAAAATGAAGCATGAGAAAATTATCTTTGAACATACAAAACACGAACAATCTAGGCATACTCTAATGGACAGACACTGATAAGGGAATTAGCGAGTCAACTACAATATTCATTCATATCTCAAAAATCCATTTACATTTCACAAAACTCACATTTACGGCAGAAGAAGACTGCAACGAACTTAAAGTTTTAACGAAAATAGAGAGTCACGACATTAATCAAAACTGTACCAATTTTAACTTAAAATGAGGACTAAACAGATAGAACAATCAAGAACACATATACTAAAAAAACAAAAAAGCAGACCCAAGAGTGATTGGCCTAAACGGCTATGTAACAAATCTTTTCCGACATCGATGAACAATGGCACCAAGGACAGAACAACAGACGAAGCAGCGAAGAAAACGTAGACGAAAAGGGATATTACCTACGAACCCAATCGCGATTGACAGAATGAATAAAATGAGATGATGCTCATGAGCAAACCCAACATGAGATAAAAAAAACAGTTGAAGAATACACTTTGAACATACGAAATGCACAAATAGCCTAAATTTCACAACGAGCAGCACCATACAAATCACAAGAGCACCAGAAGAAACCATTTCCAAACAAAGGAAAACAAGAAAATCGTACAAAGCAAGAAGGGTTACCTTTTTGAAGGCAGCAACTAGAAACGACGAGCAGGCTAAGCGACGATTTCACAACTTCAGAAACAAGCGTAAACCAACTCTAGGACGACGCACTAGGACAAAACAACGAATGACGAGAACAGAGTCGAGACCTTCAATCCTTCGGAAGCCTCTTCATCGAAATCTCACACGTAAATGTATAAGGTTCCTATCTTCCTTTACGTCATCGAAAACGAAACAAGAAATACAAATAGAATACTTTTCAGAATTTCTCGATCCTTGCTGATAAAGCTCTTCCCCCAAATTTCCCAAACGAAAAATTTTTCAACCCTTTCAGCGTTTTCGGAGGGGGTATTTATAGAGGAAACTATGGTTTTTGAGGGAGAGGGGCTGGAGGGACGATTTGAGGCCCATTTCGAGTTTGAAATTCGAATCCCCCCTTATCTAGAAGGACGATTCGAGTGGGAAGAGAGGTGGAGGGACGAGATTAGTTCGTGGTACTGGCTAGGCGACGTTTCTTCATATCCAACGGCAAGGACGAAAACGCGTTGCTTTGCTGCAACGCCGCGTACGGAGGAACAGAGTGCAGGTGTCCGTTGCTACCCCCTCCACCTCGCGCGATGAGAGACACAAGGGAAGGGAGACAAGAGGAGGAGAGAGCGTGGGGAGGAGACGCGAGGGTGAGAGAGGGGTTTTTCATTTTCTGGGTACTGTTTCTTTTCTGGAGCGCTCTATTTTTTGCTGGGATTTTGTTGTTGTTTTTTTCGAAAATGGCGTCCTGGTTTGCTGGTGAGTTTTGGATGAAGAACATGGGAAGAGGAAAGGGGAGGGCGCGTGGGAGTGGGTCGCGTTTTGGGGGAATAATACAAGGGGGAAGAAATGGGTTGGGTCGGGTGGAAATATGAGGGATTTGGTCCTGGGGAAATGGGTTGGGCTGGAGAAAGGGAAGTGGAGGGAAGAACGGGTGGTCCTGGGCGGCTGACAGGGGGGAATTAAATTAGAGGGATTGGGTTGAGAATTAAGATGGGCTGGGAATAAATTGGGCCTGGGAATTAGGAAGTAAAACTTAAGAGGGAAGGGTCCAAATTTAGTTCTCCAAAAGGATTAAAGGAAAAAGAGTTAAATTTATTAAATGGTCAATCGATTTAAAATGAAACAAATTTGGTATAAATTTATTGACGAGCTTACATATTTAGCAACATGATTATTTAAATTGTAAAATAGCGACTCAAAACATAATTGTGATTTAAAATAAACTAGTTAAAGAAAATATTTAAATGTATATTTTGATGGTTTTTTGGGACAAGCGTAAGATATACTACTTATATACATAACTATGTAAAACACATATTATCGAAAGTTATGTTAAACATATTCGAAGTAACATAAAATTCATATCATATTATATTCATAAAATTTATAAAACTAATCAATTTTAAATCATTTAGAAAATTTAGGAAGCTCGATAATTAGCTTATACAACCGTGGGTAAAAATTGGGTGTCAACAACTGTCCCTCATTTTACTTGGGTTGATGCAAGTAACTCGAGGAAAATGAAATTGACCAAACAAATTTTGACCAACCCTATTCATTTTAAAAGAGGGATTTGACAAAGAGTTTAGGAATTGTGGCCGAACCCTTGAAAACGGGTTTCCTACATATCTCAGGCTATATGAGAATTCAGGCCACTTCTAGTTTGATAAGTTTGATTTACCGCACGATTTGAAAGAGTCAAAAGCCACCTCGACACCGAATTATGACGGTATCAAGATGCTCAAGAACAGATTTCGAGAGAGAATGTCGGAATACAGCCGAGTTTTCAACATTGAATTCGCCTACATATCCTTACTCTTTCGGAATCAGGTTGTGTGTAGTTCGACTCCAACGGTGGAAAAGGAAATCCATTATGCTAGATAACCTTTGGTTTTGGATAAGCGACAAATTAAACGAGTATGAAAAGGAGGCTTGTAACCTCTTAGCCATGAATGTGGCGCGCTTCACACCCATAATTAAGAACTTACACGGACATAATTTCCAAAGCTCTTGACGCATTGTCACTTAGATTGGAAACTGGCTTCCGGTACAACAAAACTTCTGGATGCGAGACTGAAACTGAAGAACTAAGGAAAAACCTACATGCCTCGAGAGCGGTGGTTCGATCGTGGTGGAAGTCGCTCCTCTGCTCGCGTCCTAAGAGTGTGATATTCCTCTTTGGACCATGTCCCAGTTCGCTTCTAAGAAAAGTTCCACGTTGTGCTGCATCCTTTTTGATGTTGTCCGCACCTGTGGTTTTTTGAGAATTCATCCTTTTCGGATGCTCTCGACAAAGACTGAGATAAAACTCGTCAGCTTAAAAATGCAATTATAATGGGAGACAGTGTCTTTTTTACCATGCCGACACTTTATTGTTCTCCTCAAATCGACGTTGACTCGATCGGTCTAGCGTCCAGCAAATAAAGCTTATGTCTTGTGTTATGCAATATAATATTCAATGTACTCTATATTTGATGTCGAAATAAATAAATAAATGATGATGCGATATGGATGTTTCTTTTGTCATTATCTTCGATGCTCTTCTTGATGTTTACTTTTATAAGAAATATCAGAATGCAATCGAGGCCAATGGATAAGTGTTGCTCTTTCTTTATCCGTGTATGTCCTCTTGCGGGGCATGAATATCTTCCCGCGATACGTGAATTCCCGCGAGGTATGAATCTTCTCGCGATGTATAAATTTTGACGAGGCATGAAATCTTCTCGTCGTGTATAAATTTGTACGAGGCATGAAATCTTCTTGTCGCGCATAATTGTTGACTCGCAATGCATGATTTTCCGCGATGAATGACTTTTCCGCCATGCATGATTTTTCAACGAGGCATGGATCCTTCTCGTGATGCACAAATTCCAGCGAGGTATAAATTCTTCTCGCGATGTATAAATTTTGACGAGGCATGAAATCTTCTCGTCGTGTCTAAATTTCAGCGAGGCATAAAATCATTCCGTGATGTATGAATTTTGATGAGGCATGAAATCTTCTCGTCGCGCATAATTGTTGACTCGTAATGCATGATTTTCTGCGATGCATGACTTTTTCGCGATGCATGATTTTCAACGAGGCATGGATCCTTCTCATGATACACAAATTCCAGCGAGGTTTAAATTCTTCTCGCGATGTATAAATTTTGACGAGGCATGAAATCTTTTCGTCGTGTCTAAATTTCAGCGAGGCATAAAATCTTCTCACGGTGTATAAATTTTGACGAGGCATGAAATCTTCTCGTCATTTCTAAATTTCAGCGAGGCATAAAATCTTCTCGCGATGCATAAATTCTAGCGATGTCTAAATTTCAGCGAGGTATGAAATCTTCTCGCGATTTATAAATTTTGACGAGGCATGAAATCTTCTCGTCGAACATAATTTTTAACTCGCAATGCATGACTTTTCCGCGATGCATGAATTTTCCACGATGCATGATTTCCGTGATGCATGATTCTTCAGTGTATGAATCCGCGATGCATGATTTCCGCGATGCATGAATATTTATATCGTCTGTGTTGACAATAATGGCAAAATGACCTCCAAGTAATATACCGACTAGATCTATAATAACAAATAATAATAACATAACTATCTCTTCTGAGGTAATGCATTGTCTTGATTGACAATAATCATCTTGTCTTGATGACGTAATGCAAATAGCGCCCTCTACAGAAATCGTGAAATCCTTGCAGAGATTCCTGTTAGATTCACCTTTGAATCTGGCCAGACACTTTTGCAAATTTCACATTGTTGAGAATTGTTTGAAATAAACAAACACATTCAAAAGCATCTTGACACAAACTATATGAACTGCCTCCTGCTTTCGGTAAGATCACTGGTTTAGGAGATAGTTTTCTCCTCTTTGGGAGCTCTTCGCATTCATCCGTCGAGAGAATTCGACCGATTTCAACGCAAAGCTATAAACCTGCATCCACAGAAAAATTGTCAGTTTTAAAACATACTGCTCTGTGTCGATTCCTTCAGTTGTTTGCTCCTGGTCTTGATATCTCTGATTGATTTCCGGATTTCCCGACTCTTGATAGATAAGAAAAGATATTTTACGCCAAAACAAATGAAACATAAGAGGGAAAATTTTTAAAAGAAATGAGAAATCTTTAAGAAATAGTATGTTGAAAAAGTCGATGCCAAGTCCTGTCATGTCAGGCTTTACGAGCTCCTTTGAATCTGACACTTGCTGATGAGCTTCAGAGGCATCCCGGACTTGTAGGGAAGACCCATAACGAAATTTTGAGGCAATCCTCAAAATTTCTGTCCCAGTTTACTATCTTGCTCATCTTTCCATTGTAACCGAACAGATCGTGGAATTTTTGAGATCTTCTCAAAAATTCTTTCCTAGTCGCAAATCTCGAAATGTCTTTAGCTTGACTTGTTGAAGAGAAGGCTTCTTCTGGAGAATTTTTGAGTCCCTCTCAAAAATTTTGTCCCAGTTTCTATTGTAAAGAGGGGAAATAGAACTAAAGAGATATATGACTGAGCCCTTGTGGCGCCTACGTATCCCGTTGAGGCAGGAATCAGGTCAAACGTAGTTCCCCTTAAAGGTTAAGAAGAATAAAATTTTAAAAGAAACCTACCGGGGCCGACAAAGGCCGCCTACGTATCTCATTCTTGAGAATTCAGGTCAAACGTAGTTCAGATACAAAGAAATAATTAAATGGGATAAATGGGGTGACCGAAGCCTACATAGGCCGCCTACGTATCTCGTTTTTGAGAAATCAGGTCAGACGTAGTTCATTACAAATAGGGATAGGAATTCAAATTGAACAAATACAAGAAAAAAAGAACGATAACAAGTAAATAACAGCTAAAATGCAAAAATGGAACTTCACGTATAGTATCTCTTGACAGCATCTGAATTGATAGGCTTGGGCCATACAGTGCCATCCATCTCGGACAGGACCAAAGCACCTCCAGATAGTACTTTAGGAACCATGTAAGGACCTTGGCAGTTTGTTGCGAACTTTCCTTTGTACTCATCTTGATGAGGAAAAATACGCTTAAGAACCAACTGACCAACTTCAAAATTTCTGGCTCTTACTTTTTTGTGATTCTTTGTCTATACAACTAGCCATGGAAAACAGCGACCATTCTCTTCTCATCAATCAAATCTAGTTGATCAATCCATTTGCTAACCCACTAAGCGTTGCTTAATTCGGCTTTTTGGATGATCCTTAATGACGGTATCTCGACTTCAACAGGCACGACTGCCGCTGTTCCATAGACTAGTAAGTATGGAGTGGCCCCAGTCGATGTTCTGACCGTCGTTTGATAACCCTGTAGAGAATATGGAAACATTTCATGCCAACCCCGCTGTTTGTCAATCATTTTCATCAAAATATTTTTTATATTCTTATTGGAGGCCTCTACAGCTCCGTTCATTTGAGGGCGATAAGCAGTTGACCTCCGATGAATAATCTTAAATTGTTCACATATCTCTTTCATCAGATGACTGTTGAGATTTGCAGCGTTATCAGTAATGATGGATTCTGGAACCCCAAATCTGCATATCAGGTTATTGCGGACAAAATCGGCCACCACTTTCTTGGTTACTGACTTGTAAGAGGCTGCTTCCACCCACTTGGTGAAATAATCAATGGCAACCAAAATGAATTTGTGTCCATTGGAAGCGGCCGGCTCTATAGGACCGATGGCATCCATTCCCCAAACTACAAATGGCCAAGGCGAACTCATAGCATTAAGTTCGTGAGGTGGCACCCGTATCAAATCGCCGTGCACTTGACATTTGTGGCATTTTTGCACGAATCTGCAATAGTCATTCTCCATAGTCATCCAGAAATAACCAGCTCGAAGAACCTTTCTTGCCAAAGTAAGCACATTCATGTCTGTACCGCAAACTCCAGCATGTATCTGTTCAATAAGCCTCACAGCTTCAGCAGCATCTACACATCTTAAAAGACCCAAATCTGGAGTCCTCCTGTACAGGACTTCTCCATTTAGGAAGAAATTAAGAGTCATACGGCGTATCGACTTTTTATTATTAGATGTAGCGTCTTCTGGATATGTCCCAGACTCCAAGTATCTCTTTATGTCAAAATACCAAGGCAAACCGTCTGGTTCTGATTCAACGTGTGAACAATGGACTGGATGTCCTTCAAATGTATATCCAGCGGGTCGATGTAATCAGTATCCGGATGTTTGATCATTAAAGCGATGGTGGCAAGCGCATCAGCTAATTCATTCTGTATTCTGGGCGTATGTCTGAACTCCATCTTGCGAAACCTTTTACAAAGATTTTGCACACACTGTACGTAAGGTACAATTTTCGGGTTCTGCACTACTTATTCACCTTGAACCTGATGAATCAAAAGGTCTGAATCTCCGATAACCAATAACTCGTAAACATTCATGTCTGTTGCCATTTTCAAACCAAGAATACAAGCTTCGTATTCAGCCATGTTGTTTGTGCAATTGAATCGTAGTTTAGCTGCCATAGGATAGTGCTGACCAGATTACGCTACTATGACCGCTCCAACACATTTACCATGGTAATTTGCCGCTCCATCGAAGAATAATCTCCAACATGTATACGCTTCAGAAATATCTTCACCCACAACCAACACTTCTTCATCGTGAAAATAAGTCTTGAGTGGCTCATATTCTTCGTCAACGGGATTTTCTGCAAGATGATCAGCCAGAGCTTGTGCTTTTATTACCTTCTGAGTCACATACACGATATCAAACTCGCTCAACAGCATTTGCCGTTTAGCTAACTTTCTAGTCCGCATTGCTTTCTAGAAGATGCACTTCAATGGATCCATTCTGGAAATGAGATATGTAGTATACGATGACAAATAGTGTCTCAGCTTCTGGGAAAGCCACGTCAAATCACAGCATGTCCTCTCCAGCAAAGTGTAGCGAGATTCGTACGGAGTAAATTTCTTGCTTATGTAGTAGATAGTCTTTTCCTTCTTCCCTGTCTCGTCGTGTTGACCAAGTACACATCCAAAGGCACTATCTGAAACAGACAAATATAGCAACAAAGGGCTCCCTTCTCATGGCGGACCAATACTGGTGGGTTAGACAAATAGCTCTTGATAGCGTCGAAAGCCGTTTGGCACTCTTCAGTCAACTTAGTCGGGGGTTCTATCTTCAGGAACTTGAAAATAGGCTCACACACCACTGTTGATTGTGCTATAAACCGGCTGATATAGTTTAACCTCCCTAAGAAACACATCATTTCTTTTCTCATCTTCGGTGGAGGTAACTCTTGAATCGCTTTAATCTTGGAAGGGTCGAGCTCAATACCTTCTCTGCTGACTATAAACCCCAAAAACTTCCCAGCTGGGACTCCAAAAGCGCATTTGGCGGGATTTAGCTTCAAGTTGTACCGACGGAAATGTTCAAAGAATTTTCTCAGGTGTGTCGAATGATCTGAACTCTCGTGGGATTTGATTATGACATCGTCCACGTACACTTCAATTTCCTTGTGAATCATGTCATGAAATATAGTCGTCATGGCTTTCATGTAAGTAGAACCGGTGTTCTTGAGGCCGAACGACATTACCCTGTAGTGATATACCCCCCAAGGTGTGATGAATGCCGTTTTTTCTGCGTCTTCCTCATCCATCAAAATTTGGTGGTAACCCGCGTAATAATTCACAAATGACTGCATCTCATGTTTGGCACAGTTGTCAATCAAAATATGGATATTTGGCAATGGAAAATTATCCTTTGGACTAGCCTTGTTGAGATCTCTGTAATCAACACAAATCCTGCTTTTTCCATCTTTCTTGGCGACCGGAACGACATTGGCCAACCACGTTGGGTATTGCGTTACTTCCACCAATCGAGACTCTATCTGGTTGGTGATTTCTTCCTTGATTTTAAGACTCAATTCAGGCTTGAATTTCCGAGTCTTTTGTTTCACTGGTTCGAACCCTGGGTTGATATGCAGCTTATGAGACACGACATCAGTACTCGACCCCTGCATGTCACCGACTTCCCAAACGAACACATCACTATATTCAGCAAGCAGATGAACTAGACTCTCCCTCTGAGTTTTATTCAGGTGAGTGCTGATCTTAACCTCTTTGACACATTCTGAATCTCCCAAATTCACCGTCTTTGTCTCCTCCAGATTCGGTTTATGTTGATTCTCGAACTGTCGAAATTCTTCTTCAACATAGTCTGGTTCCACACTTTATTCGTCGTAGTCTTCAACCTCGTCGTCATTTTCCTCATTTTGCTCATTTAGCTCATGATATGACATGACATTGGCAGGTTTGTAACTTACGTTACTGAAATCATAAACAAACAAAATTAGGAAGGTAAAATATAACAAGCAATTAAATAAACAAAGTCAAAATAAGGAGGCTTTCATTTAAATCAAACAAAATGCAAACTTGGGTCATGGACCAGGGCCATGTCGCCTTTTAAATATCACAACAAAATTCAAAATCAAAAAAAATGCAGAAATGGTGGGTCTTAGGCCGCTTCCGGACGACCACCGATTTTTGTATGCACAAAATAACTCCTTTCTACCACAGTGTTCGGGACATCAGGATTGGCGTGGACGTCCAATTTTGCAGCATCTCTCCTAGTTCAGCATCACGAATGCCAGCTGGCTCAGCCTCCTCCTCGATGATGGAATTGATCTCCTTGAAAAGGTCACAGATTCCTTCCCCGCTGTCTTCAGGCTCGGCATGCTCCCGGACTGGAAATGATTGATAGAGATGCGGGGTCGGCTTAGTTAACTCTTGATCCTTTTTCCTCTTCATCTTCACATCATCATCTGTGGGGATGTACCCCAATCCATACTTTGACCCGGTAGCAAGGACCGGAACTGGCTCGATCATCCCTTGGGAATTTCTTCCCAATTCGGAACCTGGTTCGAATCCGCTCTGCAGCATTACCGTGGCAATCATTTGGTGCACGGCCGGCATGGGAGTCTGTGGGGCCAAGCCCTCATTGGTGGCATTTACCAACTCCACCATGTAGAAATCCAAACTTTGTGGCGTCTCGTCCAAGACCGGCACCTGCTTGCCCGAGTGGTTTCTTTCACCCTGAATAACCAGCTCTTCATTTTTCCATACCAGTTTCATCATTTGGTGGAGAGTGTAGGGGACGGCTCCAGCCATGTGAATGAAGGGCCTTCCTAGAATAAGGTTATAGCTGGTGTCAATATCCAACACTTGGAACTTTGCCTCGAACTCCGCGGGGCCAATCTGGATGGTCAAGTTTACCGCTCCTAATGTGTGTCTCTTCACACCGTCAAACGCTCTTACGTTAACCTGGTTCTGCTCAAACTTTCCGAGGTCAAACCTCAGCTGCTTCAATGAGGACAAGGGGCATATGTTCAAACCAGATCCATCGTCTACCGAAACACGGTTGACGACCTTTTCGCGGCATATCACGGTGACGTGTAGAGCTTTGTTATGGGATCTCCCTTCGGCCGGCAATTCATCATCACAAAAGCTGATGCGGTGTCCCCGAATGACTTGGTGAATCATGGCAGCTACGTTGTCGCTGCTTGAACCTGAGGGCACATACGTGTCATCCAGGGCTTTCATCAAAGCCTGTCTATGGGACCAGGAGCTCATCAGTAGGGCCCACACAAAAATTTGGGCTGGAGTCTTCTCCAAGTGTTTGATTATACATTAGCGCAGCTGGGAGCGACATTCTGTTAAGGGGGAGTGGGGTAATTTGGATATACGGAGGGAAAATTTTGGGGAATTGGGGGTGGATTCTGATACGACAAAATATGTGCATCTGGATAAGTGGGGGCAGCATTGTAGTTGTTGGAGGGATGGGATTGTGGGCGATAGGCTTGGTGAGACTTTGGTGGAGGCTTGGAGCGGTCTTGAGGACGTGCTAAGTTTCTGGGGGCCTTTCTTCCCCCGTATGAGATAGAGGCAACCTCCTCTCTTTTCTTCCTTACCAGTCCGGAAGACCCAGGCGATGCAGACACTGGGGCTATCTTTCCCAACTTCAGGCCATCTTTGATAGTCTCACCCACTTTGACTATCTCGGCGAAATTGGCACCGATTTACAAGATAATTCGGTCGTAGTACTCGGGCTCCTGCACCCGTACGAACACCTCTACAATCTCTTTCTCCGTCATCGGAGGCCTCACCCTCGCTGCTTCTTTCCTCCATATGTACGCAAATTCTCGATAGCTTTCTGTGGGTTTCTGCTTCATCTTTTCCAAGGAGTACCGATCAGGGACTATCTCAACATTGTACGCGAATCTATCAATGAAATCCTTAGCCAGTGCGCTCCAACTGGGCCATTATCGAGTTTCGTGTGACGTGAACCATTCCAGGGCCTCACCGCACAGACTCCGGGTGAACAACCTCATCATCAAGGCTTCATCTTTGCCAATTCCCACGAGTTGGTCGCAGTACGCTCTTAGGTGCGCCATGGGGTTTCCCACCCCTCCGAATGTATCAAACTTCGGGATCTTGAACCCTTCAGGTAGGTTCAAGTCTGGGTGGATGCATAGTTCTGCGTAGCTTAACCCGGCGATGTCTGGAAGGCATTGCAACTCTTTCATGGCCCTCTTGATTTCCTCCTTTATGTCTACCTTCGCTTCTTCCCTCGCCCTCCACTCTCTTTCTTGCTCCTCGTAATAGTCCAACTCGGAGCCGTGCACCTCATGCTCGGCGAGACAGGGACTTGGAATGTGGTTCTTTTGGGGAGGGGTGGGGCTATTGAAGGGCTTAGGACGTTCTGTGCAGTTTGATAGTTTGCAGATAATTTTGGGGATTGTATTTTGGGTCAAGTGGGGATGTGGTGTCTGAGGGTTGAAAGCGGTCGGATTTTTGTTCTAAATTTGGGATGGTGGGGTTGTTTGGGTGTTTTGGGGATGTGGTGGAATTTGTGGAGGATTGTTCAGAAGCGGCGAAGGAGTTTGATAGGAGACTGACGCGTATTGGGGGTTTTGGCTTGTCATATCTATCCCGGACAGGTTGTGCACGGGTGTCGATGGACGGTGCTGAGTAGGATCCAATTTGGAAGAGGGGAAGTACGTAGGAGGTCTTGCGTCGATAAAGTTGGGGCCGAATCCGGGTGGAGGCGTTTCCTGCCTTCGTTGCATCTCGACCCTCGTGTCAGCTATCTACTGCATCAGATGCGCAATAAGCTCATTCTGCTCTGCCACGGTGGACTGAGTGACCACGACATCTGTGAGGCTGACTTCCTCATTGTTGTCTTCCATGGCTGTATTTGCGTTTGGTCCGGGGAAGGAATTTGTCGGACCTTTTGATGTGGTGAAGTAGGGGTGATCTGCCAGCTTTTATCGACACTATCAGTTAAATGTACCTGAGAGGTGAAACAACTCTAAGGCAAATTTGTTAGTGCATATTCGGAGTACCAAATACATAATATCGCACAGAAAACAGATAAACACACAAGTTGCTTTGTTTGAGGATATTTTTACCCACGAATGAGGACGTAAATATCTTTTGAACAAATAGGAATTTGTTTGTTTTAGCGCTATCTTGGGAAGGCAGAATCACGTTGAGCTATGGTCTTCTTGCAGCCGTTCTTCGATGCGTGTTGATCTTGTCTTCGTATCTTCGAAACACAGAGGAGAATGAAAATTTTCAGTGATAGAGGCCGGGCCGGGAAAGGCTGCCTACGTATCTCACAAGGAGAATTCAGGCCCAACGTAGTTCGAGTCTTAGGATTAAATCTTTTCATTCATTCTTTCATTGCGATTACAAGGGAATTGAAAAACATCATTGAAATTCCTAAAAGATGACGATAACATTTCGGTGAATTCTCGCCTTGTGGCTGCGTTATTCCTTTCCTCTCAAACGGTGAGACTTATAGATGATTTCCTCCTCATCGTCCTCCTCAATTACTTCATGGTCGGGGCCACTGTCATCTGCTCCCTGGTCACGGGCGAGGTATTTTCCGCCCTTTAAGTTGTTATGGGTTGTCAACTCCTCATCGAGTGCCGCTTCTGGCCAACAATACGGCGGTCTCAATATCTATCTTTGTTTCTCTCGCTTCTCTCTCCTTTCCTTCGTGTACCTCCAAACGAAGCAAGTTCAACCTTTTTCTTAGGCTTTCGGTTTCCATCTCTACCTCTTTATTTCTTTTTATTTGCGACGCCAGGTCTTCATCAAAGGTAGTGGCCGCAGCTTTGTAGATTG